>JARHVA010000548.1:3837500-3977500 GCA_037957365.1 Torreya grandis | reverse complement strand
AATATTTGCATTTTTAAAGATGATATTGAAAAATAAAAATGGTTTTTCTAGCTTTTTGCATGTCATTTATGCAATTTTGATATGTTGACATGTATGGCCCAAATTTTTATTTAGCTAGTTTTTTTGTCATTGTGGGTTTGAAATGTCATGTAATTTATTTTAAAATAGGTCATGGGTTTGAAATATTGTGTTGTTTTTTATATTTGAATTCTAAAATAATATTTTATATTCTTTTTCTTTAAAGGGTCAAAGCATAATACTATGTCCCACTAGCCAGCCCAAAAAAAATTTAAAAAAAATATTAAAAAATAAATCGTAAAAAATACTTAATGTTTTTTTTTTTTTTTTAATGGAAAAATGTATATGCACTACATATTTGTATTTATAGTCTAAAACATATTTTTTGATTAATTTTAATGACCCAAACTCAAGATATTCTGAGGAGAAGATGAAAGTGCATGTGGCCTCTTTGTGTGAATAATTGGGTCACACTATTATCCTTTGACCCTATTAAACTTGTGTGCATATTTTTAGGGTTGTGATTTGTGTAAGGTGAGTTAATCATGAGTCAATAATATTTTTTGAATGTCTAGGTTTTATTGCTAATGTTGATACCTTTTTTTTTGTAATAAGGTGTATAGTGGAAAATCTTTGTGCATGGTTGATATATCTTTATGGAATAAATCATCAATTTAGAAAGGTGAAAGCAATAAAAATTGAAATGGTTTTTGGTTATGATTTAGTTCATTTTTCATTGGTAAATCAATATTTCCATTTCTTTAAGATAAGAGTAGAGATTAAAAATGGGTTTTAGATAGTTTTTTATGTATATTGTTTATGCACTTATTATAGGTCTATATTTATATATTTAAGTTGGAATCACTATCTCTACATGAATGTTGTGAGAATATTCTATACACTTTTTTTGCATAAACTTTTGTACATTTCTGAATAGTTGTGTTTTTTTAGGCAAATTAAACTTAAGGTGAAAATGTTTTGTATGTCCAAGTTTCATTATTGACACTAAAATTTATTTTTATTTTTATTGCAATAAGTTTTACAGTGGAAAATCATTCTGCATGGTTTTTTGTATCCTTGTAGCACAAATTTTTAGTTGTAAAGGTGAAAGCCATAAAATTTGAAATGGTTTTTAGTTATGATTTAGTTTTTAGTGATTGGTAATGCAATATTTTCATTTCTTTTAGATGAAAGTGGAGATTGAAAAGGAGTTTTAGATAGTGTTTTGCATTATTTTTCGTGTGAATTTATATATAAAAAAGTTTGTTAAAAAGGAGAGTCATGTTTATGTGAATATTGTTAATCAAACATTACTAATAAATTTTATATTGTGTTCATTTTTTTCATATGAGTTCGTATATTAAAATATTTGTTTAAAAGAAAAGTTATATTCATGTTAATATTTTAAAAAGATATTTATGTTCATATTAATTAAAAGTTACTAATTTATTTTTCTCTATGTAAAATGTTTGTTAATTTAAATATGCATGTTAATTTTTCATTATCAATGAGGTATATTGATTGTTTTAGGAAATATAGTAAAAATAAAAGAAAAAAAATATTAAATGATAAATATCTCCATTCATATAATTGAATAATTAATAAATTAGTAACTTTTGATAGGTCACAATATTTAAGTTTCAATGAGAGTAGAGATTTAAAAGGGGGGTTAGATAATTTTAAATATGTATTTTGTGTATTTTTGATAGGCAAAGAAGTAAAATCAAAGTTTAAGTATTCTTGCAATTTTTTACTGACATTATAGGTTTAAATTATTGTGTAGTTTTAATAGTTTGCCCTACATAGACCAATTATTGTTGTTATTATTTGGTTTTTATTATTTTTTATTTTTTTTGTGATTTATTTATTCTTATTATGACTAAGATGTGAGGACCTTAAAATTAGTGACCAAAAATTTTGTTTATTAGTTTTTAAAATTTTAAAAAAATTAGGTATGATCAATCCTCAAAAATATACTACATCATTTTTCTAATTCTGAATCTATACATATGCACCTTTATTAAAGCCAAAAATCAAATTGTGTTGATGAAATTATTTTTAAGATGAAACCTCAACAATACATCCAAAATTGGATGGTAGACTATGTTTAAATAAGGTTTTCCAAATTGCCTAACAATGAGATCTTCCTAAAAAAAAAATTAAATATTTATACTAAAAACATTTTATTAGATTTGTTGAATACAAGATATTGATTTGATTTCAGAAGAAGTTTTTAGTATATATTTTATTTTATTTTATTTTTGAATAATTTTTTTACATAGTTAAATTATTTTTTAAATTTTGAATTTAATATTATATTACTTTTTTTCCATCATTTAAATTGAATTTTTTTTAAATAGTTATATATTTAACTCAAAATATTATAATTATATTTCATTTTTTCTATTAAAAAATTCATCCGATTGTTGAAAATGAGAAATTGATATGATTTCAAACGATATGTTTATGACATATTATATTTATTTATTATTTTACATAGTTATAATATTTTTTTAATTTTAATTTAATATTATACCAGGTAGTTTTTCCATCAATTATATTGTTGAATAATTTGATTTAAATTATTTTATATTTAATTTTAAATATTTCAATTATCATGTTATGTTTTATATAATAATGAATTTTTATCTTGATCTCTCTTGAAAAATAAACATTTCATTTCCTATCCAAAAACTTTTTGAATATTAATTATAGGTCTCTTAGTCTCTTATCACACTAATTTCATTCATGAAGAAAGCTATTATCCTTCTTTTATCTTAAGTCACAAAAACCATACTCTCATAGGCCTAGTGATAGTCCTAATATAAGGTTCTCACTATTTTAATCCTCTTTTTAAAACGTAAAACATGGATATACCTCTTAATACATTTTAAACACTTTATTACACATTTTCCCACCATTATATACCTTTCAAATAGACCATTCTTCACAAATTAGTGTTTTTAGATCTCAAACCCTCATTTCTTATAGATAAGTGTAAATTTGTCATACATGGTATTGAATATATATTTATTTTGGGTTAAAAAATGATTAAATTCATTATAAAATCATATATAAAACTTATTTATATTCTCATACACGTTCTTAAAATACTTGGAAGACTGAAATTGAAGATATGGACTTTTGGACCTCTTAAAATCTTGTTTCCATACTTAGTCCTAAAAACATAGTCATATGTACCTTTAATGTATTAATGATTTAATATATATAATAATTTTTAATATCTTAATATAATCAAATAGTATATACACACCAAATTTCAGAACATTTTGATGGATGTTTACAAAGTTATAGCTCTTTTAGGTCTCTTAAAACCTATCTTTTCAACACAATCCAGAAACATAGTCATTCATAACTTTATTTTTATGTAAATTCAAGACTTAAGACAAATTTTAATATATTTATAACACCTAAAAAATATACACACAAAATTTCATAGCTTTTATCTAGATATATTTAAATTTATGACTTTTTCTACTTGTTGCCCTGTTTTAGGGTTTAGAGTTTAAGCAAAGACTTGAGAGAAAAAATAGCTTTGGATGTTTAAACCTTATAAATGGATTTTAAAAATATTTAAACACTCTATATTACCTATTTAATCCTTATCTATCATTCATGCATTTAAAAACACATTCCTCTTCCTTATTTGTTATTGTTCATACATAGATTCTGTATTTTCCATACACAGTCTTACAAATTTAGACTTTTCATCAAACATAATGAGAATATAACCATGAAATTTGGTAAATAACATATTAACACATGTATGAACACACTAAACCAAAATAAATCACTTTATTATATTCAAAATCTTCTCAAAACATCAAAATAAAAACCTATAGAAACCTGTAATTTCATAGTAGTCCTCCTTCCTTCATTTTTATTTTGAGACCAACTATTCACTTAATTTTCTCCCTAAGGTATTTTATACCTATTATATACATTAAACCTAATTTTTTAATTCCTATTTAATTCATCCCAATCCACTTCTACGTAACAATAAATCTTTATTTATTTTTGGTCTTGGAATAAGACCAAATATCTCTAAATGACTCTTATCTTTAACTAACATGCTTTCTTTAGTCTCTTCCAACATATAAGACTTATTATAGATGGAATTGAGGTGGATTTACATTTAAATATAGGTAAATAACATTTAAAATAGGTTAATATACCCCTTAGTACCTTTTTATATGGTCAATATCCTTCATAAGTGGTCATAATCCTTTAAATGTAATTCAAATTTTCAAATTCTTCATTTGGGAGGTGTTGACTAATTTGACCCCCTTGTCAAATAATTAAAATCCCCATGTAATTTTAAAATTCCATATGTCCCCCTAGTTCCTAAGATGTGTACCATGGTCTTAATAAGGTCAAACATTATGTTTTCACCCTTGTCACATTTATACAGTTTGTTTTATGTCATTCTAAGGTCACATTTTAGGTCATTTAATGAACTTGTATGGTTTCCTCAAGTGTAAAAGTATGTAAAAATGTTTTTAAACATCTCATGTGTTATTTTAATGTTAAGTTATTGTTCTATAACTGATAATTATTGGTTTCACATTGAAAATAATAAGATAAATACAAAAAGAGGGAGTTTTAAAACTTGTACAGACTACAAGACAAGTTTGGCACATGTGGAGGATTTATCAGTGACTCTTCAGATCCCCAAAACTCATCTCTATATTTAAATTACCTTGACATGTTCAAATATGACCAAAACTAGTTCAACTATTCCATCACTCTCTTGTGTAAGTCAAATAAGGCCAACTATTTCTATGCTAGTACAAATAGAAAGAGAATAAATGGTCTAAATGATTTTGGTGGATGATTTAACTCTTCATGGCTTTAAATTCAATGGTATTAGTTTAAAAATTATGTATTTTACTTCATGAATAAACTCTAAGAATGACAGTGACTCAAAATTGTCTTCACATTCCAATCACTTGTAGGTTTTCTCACTTGTTTGTATAATCTAATGTTTCCAAGTGTTGAAAGAATTATTTCAAGGCATGTTCTTCATCCTCAAACGTTTTCAAAGTTTTTTTTCATGTGTGTATATTGATATGAAATAATAATAATTCTCCTTATGTTAGAAGTACAAATACAGTGGTCTAAAAAATATGTTTCCATAGTGGCAGTGTTTGTCTTCTATAGATGGCTTTAAATCAAAAGTGATTTGCCTATGTTCCTCTTCTTAAAACATTGAAGGTCAGTTTTCTCCATGAATTTTTTGTATTGAGGATTTTGAATTTTTTTTAAGTGAGTTCTCAAGACAGTAAGCAAGGACTTGTCAAATTTTTAATGCACATTTATCTCTAAGCATTTACATAATATGGAAGACCACTCAAAATACAAGACATAGGTGATGTTTAAATTCATAAATTGAATGAGTTTATCAAGTCATTTATGTTCATGGTGTTGATCTTAGGTTAGTTCAAACAATGTTCATGGTGCAAGAGTGAGAAATTGTTAATGAGATGGATTGCCTTATTTTCTCCAAATAAGGTTTATGCCTAATGTAAATGTCATCTATTGGTGAAGATTCTTGAAGTATGAGTAGGTATAACTATTTCATGTTAGTAACCCAGACCTAGAATTAATGTATTAATACAAGAAGGTGATGGGTAGGTTAAGGATAAGGATGGTTGACTAAGATTTCACCCAGTTGGTTTCTCACTGAGTATTTTTCGTAAACATAATGTTTTTGAGCCTAATGAGCCTATAGCTTCTAGTGGCATATAATACATTAGTAGTGAGAGATAAGAACCTATTTTGTAGGAATGAAAAGTGATCACCAAGTGTGGATATGTCCTAATGAATCCAAGATGAAACCAAGAGAGATAATACAGTTGTAAAACATGAAATGACCACCTACAGGAGTCCTTGATTTTCCAAATGAAGATCCACATTTGATAGTCTATAGGCTAATTCTAACTAATGTGTAGATGTAAGCTTGACAAAGTTGGTAGAGGTACAAGTTGGATCACCATGTTAAAATACATCCTCATACTTGTATAAAATATTTTCATAAGGCCCTTAGATGCAAGATACAAATCAAAATATGAACTATAATGATCTTTGAACTCACACTCAACCATCTACATATTTATATTACATTCATGAGAGCATGATTCTAGGGCATGAGATGGGCTCACTAAGTGTGAAACTACATTTATGAAATTATAATTAGTTATAGGGATGAAAAAAAATTATTTGACATAGATATCCACCTACAAGAAACTCTTCAATCTTCCCTAAGTGTGCTTACAGGTGACACAATATGACATAGTTTGCAGCTTAATCTAAGCTTAAGAAGGGCATAAATGTGAAAGTTTGGCAGTAGTGTGAGATAGATTAACATGTTTAAATTAATATAATATTGATATTATAACACTTTCATATGTTTCTTAGAGTTATGGACATATAATCTACAGTCACAATTCAAGGTTTTAGGCCTACCGAGAATTTTGTACATAGTCACAAGAACGAATATCCAATCTTGAGGAGTTTGAAAATTTTAGAGACCTAGAGGTATGTCCAAGCCTATGAAATTTTTATATAGCACAAAAATTAATCAAATTATCTTTTCATACTCTTAATTTGGTTAAACAAGTTGGAGAGATGCTCTTTATTCTATCTCAAAAAGAAAACACTCCATAGTCAACAAAGTTTGCAGACTTAGTACATAGAGGTTGAATGAATGAATGAGATAATCTTGGGAAACATGGTCAGATGTTTTAAATGGATGGTTTTAAAATTAATATATATTAATAGTCCTTTGTAGCCATTAGATACGTCTAGGTGGTCAAATATTCAATCATACACAGTTAGGTCTGTCAAGCCTAGAATTAGGCCTAAACCCTAATGGCCTCAAAAATGATCCAAACTAATTAATGAACCTTAAAAATAATTTTATGAAATTAATGGGAGAATATAATATTAATTGGTATCATTGGTTTGGAGGGATTAACTCAGGAGTGATTAATTTGACCTAAAACTACATCAGGCTACTCAGAATGCATAAAAGAGCTCGATATGCCAACTTATTTTGTTCACACCTATATGGAGGGATTGTATGGTGCCCCAAGGAATTTGGAATAATTAAAAGAGTTATCTAGATCAAACTTAGAGGGATTTTTTTTGTATTTATATATCAATATTTTATGAACAATCCTTAACATTCTAAAACACCTAAAACCCTCTCAAAACCCTATTTCAAACCCAATTGGAAAGAGATGAATGGATGTGCATAAATAAGTGGTAAAATTACTATGGAAGTTTTTTGAAATTGTTTATAACTATCTCAATATATTCACCATCAACTTTTATTGTACTATCACTTGTATGGACAGACTAAAACCTAAGTTTATTGTAAAATGTGAAGTGTTTTAGAGGTGCAAAAGAGAATTATTGAGTGGGACTAATTATAGGATATCTATGGGGACATGTTCTAACCCCTAATATTCATATCTCATCATAGTTTTGTATTAAAATATCTCTACTAGACCTATGACTGCAAGCAGTCTAAGTGAGATAATGAGAAAGCAATGCGATTGTCAAAGTGTGAAGATGAGAAGAGTGATGTTGAATCCTCTTGAAGTATATGATAGACCAGAGCACAAATATGTCTTAAATAGGTGTCCTACACCTCTATAAATCATTTCAATTAACAACTATAAGTTATCCTGATGACAAGTATGAGGACATGTTTGGAAAATCTAGCGAGTAGCCGTAGACAATGAATGATAAGTGGTGCATATGAGTCCATCAATTAGGGAATGTATGAGGACTACTACCATTCAGATTCCACATTTTTAGGATACTAGTGAAATTTTTTAAAAAAACCCTATGGTAGTCTCAATAATTCAATGGAAGTTCTCATCATCAAGATAGTTTCAAAAAGGAAGGTGAAGAGACCCTATGCCAACTCAAAGGAGAATGATGAATCTCTGATGGACACTTGTCCAAGATCACTTATTGAGTTGTTATCCACCTCATTATCTTTATTTTTAACTAGTTTATGTATCTTCCCACTTGGCTTCATGATTATTGAACTTCTCTTCTCATCTCTCTTCTCACGTGCTCTATAAATGTAAGCCATTTTTACAATTTTATCTAGGACACACCTAGTATGGCAAAGCCCTATTAGTTTGGCACCTTGTTTTGTCCTTTGAATAAAGTTATGAATTTTATTTATTCTCTTCACATATTGAATAATTATCTCAAGTGATTTATTTGAATGACAAGTGATAAAAATTGTTTCTCCTTGTTTTCATTATGCTCTTGTATGCATTTTGTGAGTGGAATCTCTTCTATCAAGTCCCATAAAGTGTATTTCTTGTTAGGGTGTACTTGAAGTGTGAGATGGAATACTAGTGTATAGTATCAAACCTTTTTTTCACCCACATCTGGTTATGCATAACAATCTACCTCTATGAGAAACACTTATGTTATAAGTTCATAGAGTTGAGGTCAGTTTTAGTAGCTTTCTCTCTTATTGTATATGCAAGTGTGTTTGTGGACTAATATTTCAATATATCACCTCATTATTACATGTTACTTTCTATTAATTTATTCCCTTTTCACCCCTCAAATGACTAGTCTAGTGTAGTGTGTGATCTTAAGAGACAAATCTAGAGAGATAGCCTTTTAACCTAGAGGTTTACTTCTGCTATAGGAAACCCACAGGCCTAAAGGTAATCCCATGTTGTCTAAATATGGGAGAGGATTTAACACCCTCTCCTAGGATGAAATATTTGGCTAAATTATTTTTGGCATACTCAGTGAGACCAAGATCCAAAAGAGTAGAAGAATTTTTGGTGTGTTCTTTATACTATCAACTTTTGGAAGCATACAATCAAACACCAATGGTGACTCTAAATGCATCATCTGGTGATAAGAAGATCCGAGTACCTATTTGAAAGGATTTTTATCATATTTTTTATTTCATTTAAATAATTAATCGGATATGGATAGATATGTTAAGAGTCCTTACTACACATAACCCTATCAAAGTTGTTATCCACTAGATAGTCAACCTATTCCTCCACCATACTATCATGGAGTTGTTCTAGATTTTTGTGAAGAATTATATGAATAAGGATGTCAAGGAGATAATTTTAAGGCCCTTAAATAAGATATACAATCTCTTAAAATGTAGATTCTTAGGGAAGAATTCAAATCTCTTAAGAGGCATATTCTTGAAAACATTTTTCCCTAACAGCTCTGTCCATCCTATCAAACTCCTATACAACCTTCTTAAGTCCAATACCAAAGCTCATATCTTCCTCTTACTCAAATTTAACCCCAAGATAAGTATTTTTTGGCACTTATTCCTGAATTATTATAATTATAAATATTAATGAATAAATAAGATCAAGATCTTGACGTGATCCCTATGCATTTCATAGAGAGAATGAGAAAGGCAATCTAATTCTTGATTAACAAATGGAGATTGGTAGAAGAGGAAGATAAATATGTTATTAACAAATACTTTAATGAGATTATATGTTACATTTAATGGTGGTTTTATAGGCTTTCAGGGTAGGAAATCCAAGAAGTTGAGAGGCAACTTGCAGTTATTGAAAAGCCTCATGAAAGCTGTGGAGAAAGTGAAAACCTATTTGAAGAATAAGTTTATCTCTCCCATCCTCAAGTTTATTCATATGTTTCATGTTATTCCCCTAATGTCTCTCATCCTCATGAATATCCTATCCAATATCCGAATGATCATATCAGTGTCAAAGTTCCCACTTAGAACCAAAAACGTGATGGTAAGAATGAAAACCTTACGTATGGTCAAACCACATTGTATTATCTTTAAAAACCTATATCTACACCATATTGTAAGTCTATACAAGAATATTTTAAACATGAAATAGAATCCTTGGTAGAGGAAGTTGAATTTGAAGTTGTAGATATGGAGGAGTTTCAAGAAGATAATGAAGATCATGAGTTGCTTGTTGAAGAAAGTGACATGTTTATAACCTAGCAGCACCTTCTCTCCCTTCAAGAGTTATTTAAAGTGCTTCCTTACATACCCATGCCCATTCATGATCCCTACATCACACATCATGATCTCTTTCAAAGCCATGAACTAATCCCCCACCCTCCCACCTCATCCCCTCTTAAAGGAGAACCCATCTTATGGGAGGCAAATAAGGAAGACCAAATTTAGTTTGCAGTTGATCAAGGAGATAACACAAGTGATTGTGAATAAGAGATCACCATAGGGACTCCACTTAGTGAGATAAGTGCAAGATATCATTTTTAAGTCAATAAAGAGAAGATATAGATTTATTTACAACTATCCACAAGGATATTGATCAAGGTATGTGGCAGACCTATGAAGATATGTTTTATGAGTATGAAAGCCTTGAGAATATAGTTCTTGAAAGAAAGTAGGATGTTGTTGAAAAAGAATGCAAAGTTAATATTGAACAACCATATATTTAATAACATCATGCTGAAGTATATGATGACTATGATATTCATGAATATGAGAATAGAATGAGCTTGAAGATTTTATGTTTCTTGAATATAAAGAGAGTCAAGATGAGTGGCTATAAAAAATTGAGATTTTTGAATAATTAGAAGATATTTGTAATGTTGAAGTCTAAGTGCATAAAAATATAGAGAAAGATGTCCTCATGGAAGATAATGACCAAGATTGGATTAAATATACAAATCTCCTTGATGAGCTTGAGGAACTTGAAAATGATGAGAAATCTAATCCCATTTAAGGTACCATGAAGGTCAAGGAAACATGCCTAGTTGAGACATCATTGAGTCAAGTTGCAGATGAGGAGTCTCATGAAAATATTAATATGGTTGAAGTGCTAGAGGAATTCACCTTCATAGATGATTTGTTTTAAGTTTCTCTGATTGTATTGAGGTTCATGTTAAAGAGGTTGGAAAACATTATAAATATGAAGACATCAAATCCTATGCTCAATTGGAAACTTGCCTAATGAATTACTCTATCCCATGGAGAAAGATATGTTGGCAATTTCCCTTTTAATCTAGGAGGATAAACTTACTTCAAGTTAGTCTATATATAGTTTAGTTTTCTCATGGTGTGTGTGTTTCCCCTAAGTGTTCTTTAGAACATAAGTGTGTGTCTTTGTCTTGCTTTGTGTGTTTTGTTCCATTTTATATTTGGTGTGTGTTTTGGTATTTGATTACAGGCTTGTTAATGTTAAAATTTGTGTATAGGTGACTCCAATTCCCAATGGATAGGAGAAGGCAACTGGTCCTTATCATATCAAGCTTGCTACCCCTAGGAAATTACCAAAATGTTGACTAATTTGGCCCCTTGGTCAAATTAAGTCAACCCCCCATGTAAATTCAAACTTCCATGTTTTCACCCTTGTCACATTTGTATAGTTTGTCTATATCATTATAAGATCACATTTTTGATCATATAATGAAATTGTATAGTTTCCTCAAGGGGACAAGTGTGTCAAAGTGTTTTGAAACATCTGATGTGTTAGGTTAATGTCAGGGTATTATTCTATAACTAACAATTGTAGGTTCCACGTTGAAAATAAGGAGATAACTAAAAAAAAGGGAGTTTTTAAACTTGTACAGATTACAAGACAAGTTTGGCACATCTAGAGGATTTAGTAGTGACTCTTCAGCACCCCATAACTCATTTCCATAATAAAATTTCCTTGAAAGGTTCAAAATGGTTCAACTATTCCATCACTCTCTTGTGCAAGTCAAATAAGACCAACTGGTTTTATGCTAGTACAGATATAAGGAGAAGAACTGGTCTAGATAATTTTTGTGGATGTAATCACTATTCATTATATTAAAATACATGGTAATATTTTTTATATTTATGGATTTTACTTCATGAAAAAACTCTAAGAATGATAGTGACTCAAAATTATTAGCACATTCCCATCACCTATAGGTTTTCTCACTTGTTTGTATAATTTGATGTTGATGAGTGTTGAAAGCATTCTTTTAGGGAATGTTATTCATCCTTAGATGGTTTTCAAAGTTGGTTTCCCTTATTGGATATGGAGATGAAGGAATAATCATTCTCCTTATGTTGGAAGTATAAATACAGTGGTCTATAGAATATGTTTCCATAGTGGTAGTGTTTATCTTCTATAAATGGATTCAAATCAAAATTGATGTGCCTATGTTCCTCTTCTTAAAATATGGAAGGTCAGTTTTCTCCATCAAGTTTTTTTATTGAGGATTTTGAAGCTCATTTATGTGAGTGCTCAAGATAGTAAGCAAGGACTAGTTAGAGTTTCCATACACAGTCATCTTTAAGCATGTAAAAAATATTGAGAACCACTCAAAATCCAATACATTGGTGATGTTTAACTTCATGACATAAATGAGTTTCTCAATTTACTGAGGTTCATTGTGTTGATCTCAGGCTAGTTCAAAAAATGTTCATGGTGTAAGAGTGATAAAATTGCTAATGACACTGATTACCTTATTTTCTCCAAATAAGGTTTTTCCCTGGTGTAAATGTCATATGTTGGTGAAGATTGTTGAAGTATGAGTAGGTCTAACTATTTCATGTTAGTAGCCTAGACCAAGAAGAAATGTATTAATACAAGAAGGTGATGGCTAGTTTAAGTAAAAATATAGTTGAGTGGGATTTCACCCAGTTAGTTTCTCACTAAGGATATTTAGTAAACACAATGTTCTTGAGCCTAATGAGCATGTAGCTTCTAATGGCATATAATCCATTGGTAGTGAGAGATGAGAACCTGGTGTGCAGGAATGAAATGACCTCACTAAGTGTGGAGAAGTCTTGATGAATCCAAGATGAAACTAGGAGAGAGAATATAGTATTCAAACATGAAATGACCACCTACATGATTCCTTGATTCTCCAAATGAAGATCTACAGTTGATATTCTACAAGATAATTCTAGCTAGTGGGTAGATGTAATTTTGACAAAGTTGGTAGAGGTACAAGTTGGAAAACCATGTCAAAATACATCCCCACACTTTTATAACACATTTTCATAAGGCCCTCAGAGGAAGGATACAAAGCAAAAGATGAAATATAATGGTCTTTTAACTCATACTTAGCCATCTACATATTTATAGTACATTCATGAGAGCATGATTCTAAGGCATGAGATGGGATCACTAAGTGTGAAATGATATTAATGACCTTATTAGGAGTTAGAGGGATAAAACACAGTGATTTAACATAGATGTACACCTAAAATAAACTTTGCATTCTTCCCTAAGTGCACCTACAGGTGACATAGTTTGACATAGTCTACAACTTAGTCTAAGCTTAAGGAGGGTACAAATGTGAAAGCTTGGCAATAGTTTGAGATAGATGAACATGTTGAAACCACTATCATGGTGATATTATCACACTTTCATAGGTTTCTCAGATTTAGGGATATACAATCTACAATCACATATCAATGTTTTAGGCCTACCAAGAATCTTTACACATTCACAAGAACTAATAGCCGGTCTTGAGGAGTTTGAAAATTTGAGAGACCTAGAGGTATGTCCAAGCTAAGAAAAATTGTATAGATCACCAAAATGAACCCAATTATATTTCCATTCTCTTATTTGGTTAAACACACTAGAGAGATGCTCTCTATTTTGTCTCAGATAGAGAGTACTCCATAATCAACAAAGTCTACATACTTAGTACATAGAGGTTGAATGAATGAATGAATGAGATAATATTGGGAAACTTGGTAAGATGTTGTAAATGGATTTTTTGAATATGAATATATATTTAGAGACATCTTCAACCATTATAAACTTTTAGGTGATCAAATATTTAGTCATACATAATTAGGTCTATCAAGCCTGAAATTAGGCATAAACCCTCATGGCCTAAAAATTAATCAAAACAACTTCATGAACCTTATAAATCATTTTAGGACCTTAATAGGAGAATATAAGATAGATTGGGATCACTATTTTTCAAGGAGTAACTCAAGAATGATCAATTTAACCTAAAACTACATTAGGCCTACTCACAATGCATAGAAGACTCGATAAGCCAACTTATTTTACTCACACCTATACAGAGGGATTGCATGGTGCCCCAAGGAGTTCAAAATATTTGAAGGGGGTTTCTAGATCAAACTCAATGGAAGCTTTTTTGGAGTTAGATTTCAATATTTTATGAACAATCCTTAACAGTCCAAGACACCTAAAACCCTATTTCAAACCCGATTGGAAAGAGATGAATGGAGGTGAATATATAAGAGGTAAAATGAATAATTTCTTGGATATTTTTATAAATATATCAGTATATTCACCATAAAATTTTGTCATACTGTCACTTATATGGACAGACTAAAACCTAAGTTTTTTTCAAGATGTGAATTGTTTTAGAAGTGAAAGAGATAAATGTTGAGTGAGAATAATTATATAAGGATTGTGGGCACTTGTTATAACCCCTAATATTCATATATCATCATATTTTTGTATGAAAATCTCTCTGCTAGACCTATCACTGCAGGGAGTTTAAGTGAAATGGTGAAAAAACAATGTGATTATCAAAGTCTGAAGATGAGAAGAGTGATGTTGAATCCTATTGAAGTATATGATATACCATAGGATAAATATGTCTTAAAAAGTTTCCTAACACCTATAAAAATAATTTCAATGAGAAATGTAAGTCATCCTAATGATAAGTGTGAGGATAAGTCTACAAAGGCTAGTGATTAGTCATAAACAATGAATGACAAGTGGTGCAGATAAGTCCATCAGTTAGGGACATATGAGGACTATCACCATCAGGATTCCACCTTGTCATGACAATGAAAATGTGTAAAAAACCACTATGGTATTTTTAAGAAGTCAATAGAAGTCTTCATCATCAAGATAGTTTCAAAGAGGAAGGTGAAGAGCCCTTACGCCAACTCAAAGTAGAATGATGCATCTCTAATGAACACTTGTCTAAGATCACTTCTTGACTTGTTATCCACCTAATTATCTTGATTTTAAACTATTTTTTTTATCTTGAAATTTGTCTTGGTGACTCTTGAACTTCTCTTCTCCTCTCTCTTCTCTCATGCTCTATAAATGCAAGCCATTTTGGAAATTGTATATAGGATACACCTACTATGGTGAATCCCTACTAGTTTGGCACCTTGTTTTATCCTTTGAATAAATTTATGAAGTTGATTTATTCTCTACACATCTTTCCTAAGTATCTTAAGTGGTGTATTTGATTGACAAGTGATGAAAAAAAATCTCCTTACTTTTATTCTTCCCTTGTATGCATTGTGTAAGTGGAATCTCTTCTATCAGATCTCATAAAGTGTATTATTTGTTAAGGTGTAATTTAAGTGTGAGATGGGATAGTAGTTTATATTATCAGACCTTCTTTTCACCCACCTCTGGTTATGCATAGAAATTTACTTCTATGAGAAACACTTATGCTAGAAGGTCATAGAGTTGAGGTCAGTTTTAGTAGCTTTCTCTCTTAGAGTATATGCAAGTGTGTTTGTAGAATAATATTTTGGTGTATCAACTTATTAGTATAGGTTAATTTATGTTAATTTCTTCCCTTTTCACCCCCTAAAATGACTATTCTAGTGTAGTGTGAGATTAAGAGATAAATCTAGGGAGATAGCACTTTAACCTAGACGTTTACCTTTGTTATAGGGAACCCACAGGCCTAGAGGTGATCCTATGTTGTCCAAATATGGGAGAGTATTTAACACCCTCTCATAGGGTGTAATATTTGGCTACAATAGGAGGGAAAATGAAACAAAGTCTCCTAAAGACCCAAAATGGACACTTGAGGCTACTTTTTAATTTTTAAGTACCCCTAAGACCTTTTTGGACCTTATTACATCACACTTAGGCTTATTTACATGATGTTTATAATAAATCTTATATTTCTCCTACATCAATGAAGGATAATAAAAATATATTGGACATATTATTAGCTTACCTCAAGACATTAGTGCCATTACAAAATTTCTTCCAAGAAAAATCAATCAATTGGATATAATGTTTGTCAAAAGGAAAGGTCTTCAAAGAAAGACATGATTTTTATGTTAATAGATCACACATTAAAAAAACTTTAGAATAAAAAATAGCACATGACCCATACTAAAAATATGTTATTTTTTATGATGATGCATTTTAACCATTGCCTATTGGAACTATTAACATATTAACTATACTTCCATACATATGTATTAAAATTGTATAATCTCAAGAAAATAACTCAACTTTAGATGGATAAAAAACTATATGTTATGACTACATAATAGAATGACCTTCCTTATTATTTGTTATTCTACCAAATACATGAGCATAATTAGAATAAATATAAAATAATTTTTAATCTATATATCGAGTAACACCATGTGTTATCTAATGGCTAGTAATTGGGATGACTTGTAAATTAATACAATATAAAAGGTTTACTTACTATGGTATTTCTTACTTTTTTTTCTTTAGGTGAAGTTATGTTTATAGTACCTTGTTTCAATATAGTTTAAATGCATGAATATACACTTCATTTGATACATTATTATTATGATAGATTTAGTAGTCATCCAATATTTAGGTATTTTTTACATAAACTTGATGATGTGTCATTGTATCCAAGGAATAGTAGCCACTTTAAAAAAAAAACATTATCAAAGACAATTTTCCAACTACTGTTATGGATCTGCAAGAGTGGCTTCATAAAATGCTCCAATGATAAACTTGTTGAAGACTTTATGCACTTTGATTCTAATTTTCATGGAAAAAAATTGTATTAGATAAAGATCCATGATTAACTAATTAACATGATATATATATTAAGTTATTGTACTTTGTTTTTCATGTTGATTACTATTGGCACCATATGGACCAATTTACATAGTGTAATGCCTTCCATCCTTCTTGAAGATATACAACAATATTATCATCAGAGAATAAAAAATATAATCTCTAATCCACATTATACATCCATTTATGTTCATCATAGATTTACAATATTTCATAAGGAAATTTTATAAAAAAGCTTAGGAGTACAAGACTACTAGTGTATGTATGTAATAAATTACTTCATTTTTTATTTTTATTTTTATTTTTCAAAAATATCTTGTTCTACTCAACTTCATATAAGTAAATTTTATTTTCAGGTATGAATGGAATCATAGAGGCTCTACACAAATTCATATATTTATCTGGCTAAAATATGCAACCAATATTAATACATTAAATTGGGAATATCAAATTACAATTGTAAATCTAAAAACCTATTTAGATAAATATAAATCCTCTTGGAACCCACGTGATTGATTTTATATAAATTAAATGTTTTATTTTTCTATTCTTGATTATCCATGTTTATTAAATATAGAAAATATAATTTCAATAAATCCTTTTCTTGATTACAAAGATCCCTTGAATCATGATGAATAATATACTAAGAGTGTAGAACAAACATGCTTAAGAATAAAAATAAAAACAATGAATTTTGGTATAAAACACCTTGGGAATTGCATCAATAATCTTCCATAGTCATTGAAAACAATATATATATAAAAAATACTATCCTTTTTGTAATGTTGATAGATTAAATACTCACAAGCTAGTCATGTTTTTCATTCAAAATAAAATGTTGTTTGTCAACATGTTCTTTCTCATGAAGTTGCATTAAAATATATTACAAAATATGCTTCAAAAGTAGAGAACTGGGACAAAAGTTATCACCATATGAAAATAAGAATATTTTAGAGTGCAAACTCACATGAACCATCATCAAATGTTTTCTAGAAAAATTTAACTAATAATATTATCGATCTTAACATTAGTGCATAGGAAATTTGTCATCTCTTACAAAAACTCCATTTGTTATATGTAGAACATCATTTATCTCATTAAATGTTGGGAATAAAATCTTGCATCACATTTTCCATTATAATTCAAACTTAATTACTACATCAATCTTCATTGATGCATATATTAATCGACCTTCTTTTTAAGATTCATTATCACTTACAGAAGCTAAAAAAATGGTCATATGTGTGTGTGTGTGTGTGTGTGTGTGTGTGTGTGTGTGTGTGTGTGTGTGTGTGTGTGTGTGTGTGTGTGTGTGTGTGTGTGTGTGTGTGTGTGTGTGTGTGTGCCATTTATTGCTCAAATGTTCCCCAAGTTCTTTGTAATTCCTTTGAAATATTCAACTACATATGTAATATTCAGTTAGAGTGAAATTATTTTGTACAAACATTTTCAAAACATTATTGTATACATTGGTTATTTTATTGAACAAGTAATAAAAATTTGGGAAAGTATACAAATTTCCTACCACTCAGTTATTGCTCAAATGTTCCCTAAGTTCTTTGTAATTCCTTTGAAATATTCTACTACATATGTAATATTCAGTTAGAGTGAAATTATTTTGTACAAACATTTTCAAAACATTATTGTATACATTGGTTATTTTATTGAAAAAGTAATTAAAATTTGGGAAAGTATACAAATTTCCTACCACTCATTAGACATTTAGTTTCCAGTTTCTAAGAATGAATTACTTTCAAACAATGAAGTTTTAGATGATGACATTCTTCAGCATAATTTTGAATAACTTGATGAGTGGTAGTTTTTTTCATTTTTTTATTATTGGTAAAGGAGGGTTTTGAAAGGGTCCCTTCCCTTTTAAAATAGATAAAATGATTAAAAAAATAGGAATTTAAAAGAAACATCTCTTCCAACGGTGACCCAAACAGGGTATAGAGAGGTTGTAAACTAGTTGTAGATTAACAGTGAAACTGAAAAGAAACTTATGACTAGATAAGACCTTCTTGACTAACCTTCTTCTAGGAAAAAGGTATCATATTAAATGGTTCACACTCCTTCATTCCATGACCTTTCTTCTTAATACTAACAATATTCCATTCACCACCTTCCCAAGAATTAGGACATATGGGGGATGAGATTTCAATTGATTTAAGAGTTCAAGAATTCACCAATGGGGCTCAATCCATAAAACCTTCATTCAACCCCATATCTCCCTCCTCAAGATTTTTATCTTCATAATTTCCTTCCTCCTAGATTCCTGCTTTATTGATTCAATATTTGATTTATTCTCCTTATATGCTTCCTAGATAGACTCAGGAATTTCACTTTCATTTTCACTCCCTTCATCCTCACTAACAGCTTGGACCATTAAGTGTTCCTAGGAATCATCCTTCCACCAATATTTTCCTTATTTGTGTTTAATGTTCTAACAATCTGAAACAAGGTGCTCTATGTTGAAAAATTTACAACATCTAAAAGGTAAATTTCCATAACCAAGAGGTTGAACCCATATCTAATCCTTAACTTTCATGTCGATATGTGCAAAAATATCCTTTAAAATATTGATATTGATAATAATTCAAGCATATGTGTAATTACCTAAACTTTATATAGTGGAATCCACATTGAAGAATTCACCCATTAAATTTCCTATTACCTACAAAATGCACTTATCTCAATTTTAAAAAGGTGAGTATGGTAGCCAAACCTAGATCGACCTTATACTAAACATTTCAGTGAGAGAATTGAATGTAGGAAACTAAGGATTAGCCAAAAGCAAATGTTGATCCCAAACCTAACAGTACTCATTAAATATTCTATCCCTATCATTGGTAGATTAAAACACCACTACAAAATAACCTCTAATGGAGGGTAAAATTTTAATCTTGCCATCAATCAGTGTTTGTCAATGACTAGTGATCCATTTATGAAGATCTGATAGTCTAGGCCATAACTCATTAAATCAATAAATCATGGCTCTATTTAGTAACCATTCTTCTTGATCCAGTATGATATTAATCTCCTTCTTATTAAAAGAAACTAGGGGATTTACTTTTGAAGGATTTATCAATTTGACCCTCACCAATTAAGAGACTTTATTAGTGAATATGGGCTTAGGGTGCTTAGCATATACTTCCCTTGATGCCCCTCTATCTGAACTATACCTCTACCATGACATTGCATTCTTCAGTTACAACTTTGCATGCTTCTGTATGCTTGGATCTACCAGCCTTCCCCCTACAACATCTCAGTAATAATATTAAATGAGCTTGATATGCTTGGTCATTATGACTTTGATATACATCATGACTGGAATGATACTAATATTTCAGATTCCTTGAAGGAAATATTTATAATTCCCATTCTACTAATGCATCAACTTTGAATGTATTATTTGTAAAGAAAAAATTTATTAATGATATTATTGTCATTGAAATCAACACACTACAATCATTCCATTGAAGATGATTATTCAAGGTACTATTGTTACAATAAAATCATATCTTAGTAACAAAATAAGATTGCATTGAATTTTCAAGTAACTCATAATAACTTACCATTGATATTACTTGCACCAATAGGTATTACAAAATTTAAAATTAATGCTTCAAAAATCCATTTGTGTCTTCGTATACATATAAATGAAATGAAACCATTAGAAGAACAAGGACTTGTAATTTTAAAATAGTACTTGTCATATATCTAATACATTATGATCGATGAAATAAGTTTCATAGGGCTAAATATATTGACACATACTAATCAAAATTTACAAGAAGCATTTCCACAACATAAAAATGATCCATTTGGTGTAATCTATTATTCTTTTTGGTGATCTGGGTCAATTGTCATTGGTACATGATATATTGATGTATGGTGGAACATGATATGGTTCAACCCTTGGGTTAATGTTCAAAAAAATATTACATATAAAATAATTTTTCATCAAAAAAGCTTTAATCCATGTCAGGGAACTTTTTGAAATCTATTATTGAATGTTCAAAATGTTGAACCCAAACTTGAAGATTGGAATTTACTAATGTTTCAAATAGATAGTTATTTGTCTTCTGAAGAAAAACTCCCATTTCATTTATCAACCCACTTATATTCAAAAAATGATTTGGCTTCAACACATAATATATAAATTTTGAAATCATTAGTTATATTGATTGCATAGAACTACATAGAATGAACTGGGAAAAATAATTTTGGATATGCAGATGATGAGTAGTTAGATACCAAAACTATTTTATCAAAAAGACAAAAAAAATCATTTTTTCTTTTAAACCCAGAGGTATTCCCGATCCCAAATGGGACACTGCGACTCCACCCAATGACCTTCATTGGGGTGAATGGAGGTGAGACTAATCCTCTGGAGGCTATCGATAGGGCCCACACGCACCAGATAGCCTTGAAAATTTGGGCCGCGAGAATCGACCTCGGGATAAAAAATTATTCTTACATCTAATTTGTGGGTTGAATATGGCTTGGTCAATGGTGCTCTTGGAAAGTTCATGCTATTGTTTAGATAACAAGTAGCAAACCATCTAAACTTCCAATGTTTTTAATTGTGCACATGAAAAAATATATAAGCCTAACATGGGATCCAAAAAAATACTCAAAATCTATTGATCCCTCTCATATGTTGAGAGAATCTTAAACAACTTTCACTCAAAATGGATTGATCTCTAACATTACATAAATCATAGAGATTTACATTAAAAAAAGGTACTAGTTGATATTGGTAATATTGAACACCAAAGCATAACTTGTATAGTATTATTAAGAGTGAAACCCTGACAAGATCTTTGGATTTCACTTTCTTTCTCTTTGGATCAATATGCAAGAATATAAAATAGCGTATACATCCATTTCAAGAAAAAAGGAGATCAAATTTTGTATTTCATCTCAAAACTCACTCTTAATAGATCAAAAGTATTTCACATTCATTGTGTTTATTCAATTTTTCTTTTGACATCTCTTAATTATGTGTAAACTAATTCGACCAAAGTTTCAAAATCTTTTGTTTGTGTTCCATCTCCCCTCTTTCTTAAACCATTTGCAACACACTTCTTTTACTTTACTGGCGTTTAATTTGCACCTCCTCCGTGCAATTGCTAATTTATTAACTACTTCACTGTTTATTGTGTTCTCCCCATGGCCTTCATATACTCCGCATTCTACAGCGCCTGTTCGGGTGCTCTCATTGCACTTCTCATATGCCAATGCTAGTCTTTGTAAACATGTTAACTCAAACAATTACAGACCAAAGCTTACTACAAGTCTTAAAGCTATAGAAAGAAAATACAAACGCAAAAAATCGAATGCAACAACACGAAGATGATTGGTTGACGAAAGGCTTATACTCCTGCAGTGGCGTGAAAGAGCCTGAGCAAGCCGTAGGTTACTAACATGGCAATCCATCCTCCTATCAACACTCTCACGCTTCCTTTTATAATCGAAGAGCGCCCAAAATAAGCGCCAACAGCCCCAAACATTATGAGCGCTAAGGTCGAAACCCCTGCCAGCACGCAAACCCTAATAATATAGCCGCTGATAAAAGCGGCGGAGATTAAAGGCAACAGTGCTCCCACAGAAAATGCGAGTGCCGACGCGCAAGCTGCCTGAATAGGGTTTGGAAGTCCCTCTCTTTCTGCACTTGAAATCACTAATGGAGACGGAGGAGGCATAGTGCCCATTCTCGCTCTAGACGAAAACGGTGAACCTACATACGTCGACTGTTGGAATCCGTTTACGGACTTTTTTGCTTTCTTTTCTATCTTCAGACTGGATAATTCAACGTCGCGTTGTGTTTGCACAGAAACGAATTCTCCGATGGCCATGCTACAGGCCCCAGCAACCAGCGCAGCAAGGCCCGACATGACCATGGTCTTTGCGTCCGTTTTCACTGCGCCCACGCCCATCATAAGCGAGGCGGTCGTCACCAGTCCATCATTTGCTCCTAGCAATGCAGCACGAAGCCACTGCGCTCTCTGCTGGTAATCTATTTCTTTTTCTCCTCCTATCTTTGGAGAAGTCAAAGAAGACATGGTGATGCTAACAATGCAATTTTGAGGCTTCGAAAGTGGCGATGATGACTCTGTTATTCCGGCTGTTTTCTTCAATTCCATGGAAACAGATGGGCTAAATGCTTTCTCGTCCATTTTAACAAATAAAGTATAAATGGAAATGATCAGATCAGAATGTGGAGCAAAAGAGCAATGGAACCGTGTGTTCTCCATGCTCAGATAGAACTCTTATGTAGGAGACTCAACCGTTTCAGCCACAAATAGAGGTCCCAATTGGACCGTCACAGTAACAGGCACTACCTTCAAACAGACAAGCTCTTGATCCTCTTCACACCTAAACCATTGTATTTTTCGGGATTTTAAGTCTTCGTGGGATTTTCATGGCAGTTGCCATGAGCGTGGCGGTACTCAATTTCCCTTTATTTTAATGCGAATGGGATTCATGATATCAGAAAACTGTTAATTTTTTATGAATTTAAGAAAGCATATCCCAAGTTTGCATGGATCAGGAACTTGAAGAGCGCCACTGACTTTTTATTAATTTATTGTATAACTTGGTCTGGTAAATTACAAAGTATAGGGACTAGGTACTCTCGCTCTAAAAATCGGGCATGAAGCATAGGGTAATAATTTATTTTTAAGTGGATTCCATGTGGTATCTCAAAGGGAAGATGGAGACTATTAAGGAGTTGGTGCAACCATAGAATATTATAAACGAAAGTTAAAATACAAACTCGCAATAGCACTTTGTATATGATGGTATGGAAAACCGAACTGATTGAGACATGGATCGTGTCAATCCAAGAATGCTGGTAGTGCATGCATGTGGCTAAAGATTGTCCAGTGGAATGGAATCTATTTAAGGGTTATTAGGGAAATAGTTTAGAGTATATGAGATTATTTCATATTTTTAATATGTAATTGCTAATTAACTATGTTTCAAATTTTGTAAAACTTTGTTAAAAATTAAAGTGATAAATAGTTTGTATACCTCTAATAAATATGATAGTCTCAGTTACGTCATATCAGAATATTTTTAGAGTAAAGTCACTTTATATATACTATTTAATGGAGATATTCTATCGAGGCAATCATTTGTTGAAAAATATAACCACTATACATTTGACTAACAACAACAATAACAATGGGATAAAACTTCAAAACTACCTTTGCAGGGAGTAAATGGTTTTCCCACTTGTTTTGTACAACACATGTCTTCTCTATAATTATGCAAAAAATCCATAGAATGCATTAAAATGCATGTTCAAGTCCCTAGTTTTTGTATTTTCACTCAATTGTTAAACACATGATGTCACATGCAATATGTGAACTCACAATTATGTGTTTTTCAATGTTCGTGCTCAGTTTCCGCATGCAACCCATCCGCTCGTAATTTAGTGATTTCAATCTTGCTCCTTGGTTTGTAACTACATTGGCATGTGTCATCTATCCGCTCACATTTGCATCAATTTTGTAAGGTGTCTAGACTCCTTGTCATTTTATGTAATAAAATTCAAATTACTTTGGCACATCTTCATAGTTCCACTAATTTCTCTCTCCATTCTCGATTACATAGTTCAATTTGCTCACAGTTTCCGAATAGAAATGTATATGTCCTCCATGTTATTAAAATATACACCTTAATTAGCTTTAAATAATAGTCAACTATCACTGTAATTAGTCTACCACTAGGACATGGAAATTTCAAAAATATCTCTACACATCATAATTGCCCACAAAAAGGAGAGGTTGCTTTTAGGTAAGGAATAGTAAATGGGGTGTGCAAGTTGCATTTTCTTATTTAGATGTAGTTGGTAAAACATAAAACATTAGAAATTCTCTGAAATCTCTATTAAATTAAAACATGTAGCGGTTATTTTTAGTGTGATCTTTCTTATACAAAAATTGTGAGTCATGTGTAGGAAAGGGTATACTTTGATTTTTGTTATGGTATAATGTATCTAGTGGTGTAATTTTTTATTTTTTTTTGAAAGCACATAGTGTAGGATTTTCCTCAACGATTTCATAAGTATATGATAAAACTTATCTAACCCATGGTAGATTTAGGACTATTATTTTTTCTAGTTGTAGTCATTTGAATTTGTTACGTAAGATATATCATTATTGATATTATGTTTTTTATACATGCAATATAAATTTATATATTGATCTAACCTTCAATTTTCAATAATTAGGTGAGTTCCCTAAGAAGTTTCTATGTAAAATATATAATTTTCATTTCTTTTTTTAAAAAGTGAATGAGTTTGGAGTATTCAAGGTTAATCAAAGGTGTAGATAAACTACTATCATGTGTTATACCATGTTATATGTTGATCACCAAACAATATGATTATGCATTTTAACGTAGTTACACATGAGATATAAATTATCATACTCTATGTAATTCATGAACACTAGCAACAACACCTTATGGTGTCATCTTTAGTGGATACATTGTAAATTTAAAAGACCAACCAATATGACCTATCATAAGTAATAAACTTAGGATGCTATGTACCCTTATGCCTACAAACCATTTTACCATTTTTTAGTAAGGAGGTACTTAGCATACAAATGTCCACTAACCTAACCTTTGGCATTTAACATCACTTTATATCACAATCCATTTTATCAATTTTAAGTTACACTCGTACACAATTAGTAATTGTGTTCATCTATATTAAAAATGGATTAGAAATTATCAAACTAATAAATCATCCTTACATTGAGTGTCCCCTTGTTTAATCCCACAACAAATTTGGTAGGTTCATAAAAGATCGTTTGATCATATGCCTTACAAAATCTCACTATGCACTAGGACATTGACAGTCCTAATGTCAATAGGACATAATCATATTGATAAAAACATTAATTATATTAGGAATAAATTATATCTAAAGAAACATTAATTAATAAGGAGGAAAATTGGATTAAGAGAGTTACATGTTCCTTGAAAAAATAGTGTCTTTAGTGTTTATATGATATTTGTCCTTGAGCCTTGATTATTTATACCTTCTCAAGTTGTTGAACCCTAGTTATTTTCTATAGTTTTTTTTTTTGAAGTTGTAATTTCATACCACCAACATTTTTTATTGAGCATGTATTATATTTCTTCTAATGAAATTTATCACATGTTGTATCCTCTAAGAAGATCAAAATACTATTATGTATAACATAGAATGTGTGAGCATCATACAAATAGTTGTTGGGATTTGAAGAATAAAATACAAATTATCATTGATAATGGTGATCTTATAATATATAAATTAATCAAGAAATCTACTCACACTATCATTGTATCTCCTAAGAATAATAGAAAGAAAATTTACAAAAGAAAAAAATAGAGCAAGAAAGATTTCAAAAGGAGCAAGATGAAAAATTAAGGCTACAAAAATAATAATTACAAAGGGAACAATTATCTAAGTAAATGAAACAAATTAAAAAGGATAATTTAATCAAAGAGCATTCCCAAAAATAGAAGTGGAAAAAAAAACTCAAGATAGGCAAGAAATCACCTTTATGAAAGGGTTTCTCATAAAAGAAGTTCAAAAGTAATATATTCCTAAAAATACTAATGGTACACATGTGGTTTCTAAGTATCTAAATCCTATAAGCTCCTTCATACATTGAGATAAAAGATAATGCAAATTATACAAGAGCTATGGTTACATCTTCAAGTCAAGAAGTTAAAAGTAGACACTACTTCCTTTCCTAATATTCAATCAGTGACACTTGGTTAATTTTTAATTCTAAATGAGATGTAAGATACTAAAATTGATGAACATAATCAAGAGCAATACAAATGAAATAAGATAGTTCCAATATATAGTTTAGTTTTCAGAACTAAGAGGATAATGACAATCAGGATTATGATTATGTATAGGATGATTGGAATGACATGTCTAACATGCAGGATGAATATGGAAATATAATTTATGGATATAATACATATGATACATGATCTACACATTGGTATCTCATATCAATCAGTGACTTAACACAAAATTCATAAGGTGAATACATATTTTATGTAGCAATTCTATGGGAACATTATGTTGACCAAGTCATTGGTTAATATGTAATATTTTCTAGTTTAAATATAATATTATATTTATTCATGATGTTATTCTTATAACTTTTTACATGTTATCAATTCAATCAATATTATAGCCCTTGGCTCTTTGTGTCTTTTTAGTCTCTTGGCTCTTATTTTTTTACTCTATAGATATGAACAATCCAAAATATTGATCTAATACTGCCATATATTTCCATTTAACATTCACATTTATAATAGAGCATATTATATTTTTTTGTCATAGAGAGTATCGACTAGAAACAATCAACATCAACTGCCATTATTATCTTAATCCAATTGATCCTATCATATAGCATTATGACATAGTCAAATCAGGAACTAGGCAAATAGAACCTTAATACATCCAATTTTTTATACTACACTTAACATCATTTCATACAACACTAATATTCATGATAAAACTTTATTTGTGTGATATATTACTCATATATTAATGTTAAAAATTTTTACAATTATACATTTCAAGATATGATGATGTATAATAATTATTTTGCATCCCTATTCTACCTTTCACATTCCTTTCAACTAATATTCACATATATAATGGGTTCATTTTGCTCGTACATGGCCATTCCATCATTTCAATGTATACTTTACATTAACATGTGTGGTTTATTTTTTATATCCCTTCCATTTTTTCTAATTCTGAGCTCATGGTCTCCTAGTCTCTATTGAGTTTGTTTCAAAATTCAAAAAAGTACCCAAAAAAGTATTTCAAAATTTTAAAAACATTATAAATATTCTAAAAATATAATTTCAAAACCTAAGCATTATTAGACACCTATTTTACATCATTTTTATATGTTATTTATCTCATGATTGGTAGATATCATAATCCTTTTATATCACACATGTATTTCACTGGTATTTATGAGTGTTATGAAAGACATATAACTTTTCCTTGGACTTAGATATTGGACTTGCCTTTAAAAAGTGTTCATGCCATGTTAGGAGCATTTTATCCATATGTTATAGTATTTACAGGTGTTACCATTATATAATTCTTATACTGTGTTAAGCTACTTATTCCTGACAAATGTATTTTTTACATTTTTATCTTACATTGTATACATGGATATGTTATTTGTAAGGATATGATCACATTACATATACATGGTGTAAACTATATTTATAGTTATATGTTTCATAGATGCTATTACTTGTACATAGTAGATTAGACTTTGATTTTATATTAGGTATCACCCTTGGCCCTTGTGTGTAAATTACTTGAACATATCTATGAGATGTTTTCATGATATGTATAACATTTTAACATGTCCATTGCTTGTGGCCCTTGGCCTTTGGTTTTTTTACATGTGAATATGTCCCTTATTTTCAACATTATTAATGTCTTTTGTGTGTGTCCCTTGGCATTCTGGGATTAATATTACTTATATGACATTTTAACATGTCGTTTGTATGTATACCATAACCATATTGTATGATATTGTGTTTTTTATGTTTGTGTGTTTGTTGAATTTGTTAAGTTTGATGAGTTCCATGATCCATATCATGTATTACTTGTTGCATAAATTTATTCTATTACAACTAATAAATGAGCTTCATTGATACATTTATTTATATTTGTCACTTTAGGCCTTGCCTCATATGTTACATGCATCTTTAGAATAATATGTATCTTACTATGATAACATACATTTTCATATATGTTATAATATTCAATTATCACCTCTTGATACACATGATATAGTTAAATTTTATTTTGAGATGAGTTAATTTTAGGACATATTCCTCACCTTAAAGTGGGATAATTTAAGTGGGATTTCATACATGAAATAAGCCTTTATGAACTAAAATTAGTTTTGAGTATAGAATATAATTTCAAAGAATTCAGATGGTTTAAAATTCAATTATTGGTATAGATTATGGGGATATATGCCATGCATATGAATTCACATTACAATATCATATTACATAATATTAGATTCTAGGTGCATGTGTATGGTCATATGCACACAAGTTTAAATAAAAGTTACAAAATTTGCATCTACATATAGTTATAAATTTTACATTTATCACATGAGGGCATGAAAAAAATTTAGGCACATCATACCATTTTTCAAAATCAAGGGGCATGATAAATATTCATGCCATACCTCCAATGCTAATTTGTATATATGGTCATGGTAGGAGCATGGATTTTCTCCATTGTCTTTTATTCATGGATACAATACCTAAGGAAAAAAGTGACAATTTAATATATAAAATCCATCTACAATGGTTGATTTAGTTAAAGTGAATAATGAATAACTTATAGATTCATCACCATCCAACATTATAGCTTGTGAATCAATAATGGATTCTATCCTATTTTCACCTTGGGGTTACAAATACCAATAGTGTAAATTGAGGTTTTAACGTTCCCCAATGGGTTATATACTCTATACGTGCTCACTCAAAATTAGTGATTGATCACCCTTGATTCACCATGGTTCAACTAAGGAACCAATCTCTTCAAGTGCTTCATGGGAAACACCAATTCTCCAATTCTTCAAGAAAGCATCACTTCAAGAAAAGTTACAAAATAAACATTGGTTTCAAACATATAAGTTTATTCTTCCTTTTCTCTCTTCTCAATTTTAAATTTCCAAATTTTAAGATTTATCAAATTTAAAATGATCAAAATGACTACTTCATGAACTATTTTAGGGTTCACTAAGTTAAAGTGCCTTATACAATTAAAGTATCTGCTCAAAGGAAAATTTTATTATACACACTCAAGTATATATTTCCTTTTACCCTAGTTATTTTATTTTTAGACTTGAAGGGAGATGTGGGGGTGGAATGTAGATACTCAAATTTAGTCATAAATACTTGATAATATTATTTTTGGCCCATTTTATTTTAATTAGTATGAACACTTAATTTGGCCCTATTTCACCACCTCATTCTATCCTAAATGCTTGTGTGGACCTATCCCTTTTAAATTTTTTGTCTTACAGCTACAAAAATGTTTTTAATCCTCAAAACTCTCTCTAAGCCTTTGAACATACATTTAAATTTATAAACTCAAGTGTCACCTTGCCTAGAGTAAAATTGACTCGTACAGTTAGGGACTGATAATTGATATTATCCTTATGGGTTGATCCTATCTTTTTATTATCAATGGATATTTTTAATATTTAAACCCTCCCTTACAAGGAGGTTTTTATTTTTAGATTATATATCATGAATATTCCCCCTTTTGGATTATTATAATTTCACCTCCAATCCACTTATTCTACTACTTGGCAATTTTACTATTGAGGCACATTCATATTATTGCACATTGAGAAAAGATTATCTATTCTTCCCAAATATAATTATTTTAATTTTAATTATCCTTTATAATTTTTAAGATCTATCCTATTCAATTCAAGCAAATCATTATTAAATATTGAATCCATAACTAGATGCATACACATAATAAAATGAGCACAATTACACTAAACACTCTAAGTGGGAAAACTATGTGGGTTTGATTTTCCTCCTCATAGTATTAGATATGTATGTAGTGATCAATAATCATGGGGGTGGTTGTTTTCCTCTCAACCAATTAAACTCCCCCCTTTATTTTTATAGGTTTTCAGCTATTACAAGCCCTATTAGGGTTTTAACTTTAAATTATTCATTAGTAGGTCATCTAAGTAAAGTTAAATGTTAAATTTTCATACATAGGAATATTTCAAGTAAGAATAGGAAACTATTCCTTAAAATTCATATTTCTCGTAGATATTGATATCAACCCATAGAGGATAATAATGGTAATCAATCTTGCCCTGTTCTAGTTAGTTTTATCCTTGATCTTATCCTGTTCCAGTGAATTCTATCCCCAAATAGTGGAATCTCTTATTTTAGTTTCAAACACATAATTTGATATGATTTATTAGTTCCATTTATCTTTTAGTTTAACATATTCAGTCTACAAATAGGTTATATTATTTTTTCTTGTGTTTTTCATAGTTAATTTATGAGATTCATTCATGCTTTGTCCATTTCAATACTTTTACTTTCATTTTAATAGATACAAGTCATTTATAGAATTTTTTATATTTTTATTCATTTTATCTTATTTATATTTAATACACCAATTAATACCAAATTATGATATAACATAAATTACATCTTTTAGTCACAACTAGGTTCACAGGGCTCAACTTAGCCCAATCTATGTCCCTAATTGATCCAATTAGCTAATTGATTTGACAAATGATTAAATTGGGGTGAATTTATCCCTAAATAACATCATGTATCCTTAACTAGGTTATGAGGGCTCAAATTTTTACAAACTACATATGTGATTGACAAACTAACTAATTGGTTTAATCAGTGATGAAAATGGGGTGAATAAAGCCTCAAATAACATCATTTAGCTATAACTATGTCATGGCTCAAATTGGTCTAATCTACATCCTTGATTCATCCAATCAATTAATTATTCCAATCTAAGACAAAATTTATGTAAATTGAGCTACAAATTGCATCATTTAGTTGTAACTATGTTCATGGGGCTCAAATTGGCCTAATTTATATCCTTGATTGATCCAAATGACTAATTTATTTGATTAGTAATGAAATTGGAATTATTTAAGCCCCAAATAACAAGTAGTTATAACTAGGTTCATGGGGCTCAATTGACCCGAGGTGCATCCTTAATTTCCTAATCAATAATTGCTTCAATCAATGATGAAATTAGGGTGAATTGAGCCAAAAATGCATCATTTAGTAGAAATTAATTTCACTAGGATCAAAAATTTTTAGGTTGTATCCTTAATTGATACAATCAACTAATAATGACAAACATGGGTGAATTGATTCCAAAATTTCATCGTTTAGTTGTAACTAGGTTCACAAGGATCAAATTAGCCCAATTTACATCCCGAATTGATCCAATTAACTAATTTATTTTATCACTAATGAAATTATGGTAAATCAATCCCCATATTTAAAATTTTAGTCAAAACCATTTTTAAGGGGCTCAAAGTTGCCCAATGTACATCTCTAATTGACCCAATTAACTATTTAGTTTGATTAGCGGTGAAATTTGGGAGAAATGAGCCCTAAACCACATAGTTTAGTTGTAACTAAGTTCACAAGGTTAAAATTATCCTAATTTTCATATTTTATTGATTTAATCATCTAATTAATTCAATCAATGACAAACTAGGGATGAATTGAGCCCCAAATCACATCATTTAGTCACAACTATGTTCATGGACCTCAAATTGGCCTAATATACATCTTTGATTGATTTAACTAACTAATTGGTTCAATTAGTGATGAAGTTGGTGTGAATTGAGCCATTAATCAAATCTTTTAGTTGTAACTATGTTCATAGGGGGCCAAAACAAAATTAATCCCTAAAGCATTATTTAATTACAACTATGTATATGGGCTCAAATTGGGTGTAGTTTCATCCTTGATTGGTCCAATTGACTAATTCATTCAATTAAATACAAAACTGGGGCTAATTGATCCTAAATCACATCTTTTATGCATATCTACCTTGATTTGTCAGGCTCAAATTGGCCCAAACTACATCTCAATTGATCTAATTGACTAATTGGTTTGATAAATTAAAAATTAGGGCCAATTGAGCCCTAATCCACATCTTTTAGTCATAACTACTTATGTTCATAGGGATCAGGTTTACCTAATATGCATCATTGATTTATCTATCAAAGTAATTCATTCTATCATTGATGTAATTGGGGCTGATTAAGCCCCAAATTGTGTTATTTATTCATAACTAGCTTCATAGGACTCAAATTGGCTTAGGTTACACCCCTAATTGATTAAATAAACTAATTAATCTAATCAATGATGAAATTGAGGATAAATAATCCCCAAATCACATACCTTAATTGTAATTACACTCAAATGTCTTAAAATGACCTAATATATATCCATGATTCATTCAAACAACTAAGTGGTTTGATCAATGATCAAATTAGGGAAAATTGAGCCTAAATATCATAGTTTAGTCAAAAGTAGGCTCATTATTAATGTATCTTTTAAGTATTAAATTGTTAACACAACTATTGGTTATTATTTAAAAATTCAATTGGGTGTTTATAGTTTTTATAACTGATTCTATATTATATATATTCATCTACTTTGTCAATGAATTGTCATTGAAGCATTTTAAGCTCTTCATCTGGTATCAGAGTTGATCGATCCCTTGGATGTTTGAAATGCAGTGAAAGAGCTAAAATATTATTGATTCCTTAGACTAGATGTCTACAATGTAGTGAAAGAGCTGAAAGATTATTGATGCCTTGGGTGTGTATAACAAAGTGAAATAGTTGATCGATACATTGGCATCATGTATAAAAATACATTGGTAAATGATAAATTCACCTCTGCACCCCATCTCTTTATGGAATCTCTAGTCTATAATGGTGAAACCTTATCTTCCCTATGATCTCAATAAAATTATTTTGAATGTAACTTGGCATAGGTTCAACAACCTATGTTTAGTATTCTAGCATTTAGTGATACTCAATCTAAATATTTCTTTTATGTCTCAAATCCTCATCTTGGCTTCATCAACTCACATTCTATCTACTCAACACATATATTTTACCAAAGAAGAGCGTACACAAGAACTTATGGTTGTATCATTAAGGAACAAGACTGTGACTAAGGCTACAGTTCAAACCTGCATCCACCCACACCTACTGGAAGAGTTCATAGAGTGGATATGGAATGTGTTATAGTAAACTATAGAGGTCATATGTGGGTGAGATATAGGCATGGTAGTGATTTTTTTCTATTGCACATGTGAGCAAGTTAAATAAAATCCTTTGGCTAATTTGGAGAGATAGGTGACATAAAGTGACAAAGAGTCAGTGCATATAGTGTGTATTCTAGTCTTGCTCAAAGTTTGGTGTAAAATCTCTCATTACTTTCCCTCTAAATAAGGATAAAAGTCTCATTTCTATTTCTCCCAAGAAGGCAGTTGATGTTAAAAGAGAAAAGAAGGTGATTTCAATAAGGTACATTTTTTAATACTTAATTTTGAAGCAATAAAAAACAACTTTGTTAGCTTTATGAAATATTGTATAAATAAGTAAAGATAATATCTACACCAAAATTACTCTTTTCTAATTTCAAACTTCTCAAAGGACCAAATGGAAGATGAATATGCGTATGATTATTCAATTCAAATAATTATGAGGCATTATCACTAGTACAGTGACCATCCTATCAAAGCTAATGAGCAAATTAAATATGAAAAATATAATTCCAAAGCCATGATGTTGATCACACTCAGTGTCACTAATGAGGTTGAACCTCATATTCAGGATGTGTCAACATTTAAGGAGGATTGGGACATTTTTTCCACTATCTAGGAGGTGAAGAACCAAAGTAAGATACTTCATCTCCAGTCCAATCTTCATACTCTCAGTATGAAAGATGGTAAGAAAGTTGAGAATTTCTTATTTTGAGTGGTAGAACTTTGAACAAAACTATTTGTACTTGGATAAATGATCAAGGACAAGCTATTAGTTTTGATGACATTGAGAGCTCTCCCTTCTCAATTTTGCACATTTAGCATGACACTAAATATTACAAAGTAAGCAGTGTCTTTTAAAAAATTGGTGAATTTTTTTCAATATGAAGAAGCCATCTAGTTTATGCAAGATGAATTCAAGGATAAAGTCCTAATTTCCAAGAAACATGGTTCAAAGTTCCTAAAAGGACCACCAAATCAGTCACAATAACAACAAAATTTTGAGAAATAAAAAAAATGGCGTCATATTTGATGTACAAATATCCATGACATTAATTTATGTTGGTATAATGGCTTGACTCAAGGCATATCTAGTTGAGAGGGCACATTAAATGGAGATGATTCACATAAATCAAAAAGACATCCTCAGTAATAGAAGTAGTGAAGACATGTAGTGGCACAATAGCAACCAGAATAAGATGATGCATCTAAAGAGGAGGTACTAGTAAAAGTAGATTATGGTGCATATAAAAACATAGTTCTTATCTCCTAAACCTTTTCATTAATAAGCAATGTTTGGTTGATTAACTCAGATGCCAACAAAAATATGATAGGATGCAAGGAGTTCTTTGATTCATTGACTAATCAACCCACTAAAGATTGGGTTTGGATAGTAGATGATAAGGAATATGTTGTATAAATAATTATAACTATCACCATTCCTCTCAAGATGAGAACCTATACTCTCATAAAGGTATTGTATATCCCTGGATTGACAACAAATCTCTTGTCTATAAGTTAGCTCTTGAATCATAAGGTTAAGGTGGAGTTCCTAATCAAGAATGGCACCAAATCTTGTCTCCTCTCATGGGAAGGTAAGGTAATTGTTAGATATTTTTTTAAGGATCACTTATTTACCCTATAGATGTAGTTTCATCTAATGCAGTTGTTCTCAATGCCTCTATGGCAGAATCTATTTCTCTCTAACATTATTGATATGGAAACCTTTCTACTAGCTCCTTGTACTAGCTTAACTTTAAGGCCATAATACATGGACTTCCTTAGCTTCCCCATTCTTTACATGTATGTCATGGATTCCTTGATATAAAATAACATAGAGTTCCATTTGAGCCGAATTCCTCTCATGCCAAGGATCATCTTGATGTGGGGCATACTGATATGTACAGACCCCTGCCTGCTTCCTTTCAAGGATTTAAGTGCTTCCAATTGTTCAATCATGATTTATATTGAAATACATGGGTGTTATTTCTCAATAAGAAGAGTGAATCCTTTACTCATTTTAAGGTCTTCTACTAGCTTATTGTGACATAGTTAGGAAGGCCTCTTTGTCTCCTCTACTCAGATCAAGAGGGAATTCACATCAAAGGATTTCTTGTCATTATTGAAGTAACATGACATGAAACACCACCTAACTACTCCATATATGCCCCAATAGAATGGAATTATAGAGCAATGCAATCATGTATTCATGGATATGGCTCATTGCATGCTTTCACCACAAAGTTAGAGGTACCATTCTAGGCAAAAGTAGTTTAGGTAGTTGTATATCTTTTCAATAGGGCGCCTACGAAGATATTTCAAGACAAGACACCAAAAGAGGTATGGAGTGGTCATAAACTTTTGATATCTTATCTAGGAGTATTTGGTTGTACATCATATATGCATGTCCCAGCTAAAAAGAGGAAGAAGATCAAACCGAAGACACTCCAGTGCATTTTATTAGGGTATAGTACTAACTCAAAATGTCTCATGGATTTTGAAACATAGAAGATTATGAAAGTTGAGACAATTTTTGTGATGAATCATCATTTGAATCATTTCCACATAAGGAGTAAAAACCTACCACCTCTCATAGATTATTCCCATAGTTAGATGATGAGCATGAAGAATCTTGTCACAAAGAAGATGAGATATAAAGACAATTATTTGTTGACGTTGTAAATATGGAAGATAATTCTTCATCAATTCAGCAGCAACATCAACATCCAAAATGGGTAAAAATCATCATCAGGGACTCACACCTAAACTCTATTCCATATACTTCATCAAGAGTTTAGACAAGAAGACATGAGAGAAATGAATTTAATCTCACACTAATGAGTTTAGTAGTTGACAGCACCGAACTAGAGATAGTTCAAGAGGCTTTATGTCAACCTTAGTGGAAACTTGTCAATCTGCTTATAAAAAATAAATTCATTGGGTACAATTGGATTTTCAATACAAAACACAAGGCAGATGGATCCATCGACAAATACAAATCATGACTTGTTGTAAAGGGGTATGTTCAATAAGAAGGAATTGATTATGAGGAAACCTTTGTACCCACTACTAAAATCAAGACCATTAGTGTTTTTTTTTACACAATCATAGCATAAAAGGGATGGAATTTTTAGTAGATGGATGTTAAAAGTGCATTCCTAAATGGTAATCTCAAAGAAGTGTTCATGACCCAGCTAGAAGGCTTCATTGATGAACAACATCTACAAAAGGTATGTCATCTAATTAAGTCACTTTATGGACTTAAGTAAGCACCAAGGGCATGGTACATTAAAATATATGATCATATATTCTATCATGGATTCATTCCTATCCCCTCATATTCAAATTTGTATATCAATAAGGTAAGCACATAGATTATCAATTTTTTTATATGTGGATGATCTTGCGATCATAGGAAGTTTAGATGATCTTGTTGAAGAAGTAAAGAATGACTTGAATAAATCATTTGACATGTCATATTTGTGGCTAATCCATTACTGACTTGGCTTGGAGATATGGCAAAAGAAGAATCACCTTTTTATCTCACAAATGAAACATACCAAGACACTACTTCATAAATATGGACTGATAGATTGTAAACCATTGTCAACTCCAATGAAAAAGGGTTTGTAACTATCCTAATTTTAGGATTCACCTCAAGAAGATGAAACTCAATATAGGTAACTTGTTGGGAGTCTCATTTACTTGACATATACCAAATCGGATATAACTTTGTTATTAGCTATATTTTTAGATTCATGCAATAACCAAAGAAGTGTCATTGGGTTGTATCAAATAATTTTTGTAGATATGTATGAGGTGTAGTATATCATGGTCTAGAATACAAGAATAACTCACATTTCTTCTTGTAGTGTTATATAGACTTGGACTATGTTGGATTTTTTGATGATAGGAAATCAAATATAGGATATATCTTTCATCTCTAATCTATATTGATTTTGTGGATTACTAAGAAGCAATTTATAGTTGATCTCTCATACATAGAGGAATAACATCATGTTGCATGAGGATCTGTATGTGAAACAATTTGGTTATGTCACATACTCTCTGAAATGGAAATTTTTGAAGATCAGCCACCAATACTTCTCTATGATAATTAGGGTGTGTTGAAGCTTATCAAGAATCTATTATTTCATAAAATAACCAAACACATTGAGGTACATTCCCATTACATTTGATAAAAATTATTAAACCACCACATTCAACTCAAGTACTGCCCAACAAATTTATAGATAGTAGATATACTCAAAAAGTCATTTGGCAAGGTTAAATTTAATCTATTTCAAGGGTACATTTGTAAAAACAATGTAATAAAGGGGGGAATGTTAGCATAGATTTTAAGTATTACATTATTAACATAGATTTTAGTTATTAGTTAATAATTCAGTTGGGTAGTTACAGTTTTTATAACTGGTTCTATGTTATATATATTCACCTACATTTTCAATGAATTATCATCACAAAACTTTAAGCTCTTCATTCATGGGGATCATATTGACCCAATTTGTTTCCCTAAGTGATCCAATTGACTAAATGGTTTGATAAATCATGAGATCTGGGTAAATTGAGCTCCAAATCACAACATTTAGTCATAACTAGGTTAACAAGGCTCAAATTAGCCTAGTGACATCCATGATTGATCTAATTAAATTAATGATTCAATCAATGACTAAAGGAGAGATAAATTGAGCACCAAATTACATCATTTACTTGATACTAGATTCATAGGGCTCAAATTGGCACATGTTGCATCCCTAATTGGTCTAATCAACTAGTTAGAATAATTAGTGATAAATTTTGGATGAATTGAGCCCCAAATCACATCATTTAGTCATAGATAGGTTCACATGCTTAAATTCACCCAATATTCATCATTGATTGGCCCAATAAATTAATTAGTTTAGTCAATGACAAAATTGGGGTGAATTTAGCTTAAATCACACTGTTTAGTTGTAACTACATTCACAGGGCTCAAATATGCCCAATGTGCATCTATATTTGACTCAATTATATAATATATAAATAAGTGAAAAAAGTGGGTCAAAGTAAGGCTCAAATTCAATCAAGCTATGTTTCATATTATTCTAATTAGTTAATCGATTCAATAAGTAAAAAAATTGGGGTGAATTAAGCCCCAAAATACATATTTTAGTAGTAACTAGGTTCACAAGGCTTAAATTATCACAATATGCATCCCTAATTGATTAAATAAACTAATTGGTATGATCAATGCTAAAATTACAATGAATTAAGCCCCAAATTAAATTGTTACTTATAACTAGGTTCACAGGGCTCAAATTTTCCTAAGCTACATCCATGATTAATCTAATCAACTAATTTATTTGATCAATGATGAAAGTGGGGTGATTTGAGCCCCAAATAACATATTTTAGTTGAAACCATGATCACACAACTTAAATTGGCCCGAGTTTTTATAGGTACAATCACCGAGAGGGGGGCATGTAACAATGAGCCTAGATAATCCAACTTCAATTTCAATACTTTCTTAATCTTAATCAATTACCATAAGAATTCATGAATCATACACATTATTCATAGAAATGAACAAGAGATACAATGCAAGATCAAGCACATAACACATGACATATGTGGGAAACCCTCTTGGGGAATAAAACCCACTAGAAACTACAATTAGACTATTGTCTTATAATAATAATAACTAATTTAAACCATCTAAAATGATCAATGAATTCCCAATCCTAGTTTTAGTGATACTACAATCCGACAAGGATATTCTACACATGTCTAGTTGATCTACCACAACTAGACCTTTAGAAAGTTTCACCTTGCAAGGAGGTTGCAACCCCTTTAGATGTTGAGATACCACAACAACACCTACAACAACTCTACCTTTGAATTGATGTCTTCAACACATGATGATGGAACTCTAATTATCACCTTTCACCTTTAGAATTAACTCTATCAGCCAACACACCTTGTTGGTCAAAGCACATTATATACTTGAACCAACACATGAAATCCCCACTCTTTAACTCTGTACACTTAATGCATCTTCACAGCAAAAAGTCAATCACAGTCTTCAAAAACATGAGAAAATGGGCAAACACATAGTCCACACACTAATTATTATCTCAAACAAACCACCAAGCTCTCACAAATACCAGTTTTCCTTTGCTCATATTCAAGACATCCAAAAAATCCTTTTGGATTACTCTAGACCTCTTTACTCATGCTCAACCTATAAGAGCACTATTCTAATCTTAGAAACATGACCTATAGGTCATACACATAGTCCTTAATCTATTATTCTTATTAACCTAACCATTAGGCACACTCAGCCTCTTCTTTTCTTCATTTCAATGCTCACCCCTCTCCAAAATCCCTAGAAACCATCTCCTTTGCTTTCACTATATATAAAACTTTCATGATAAAACAACTTATTAGTCAGAAAATAGACTTGCCTTAACCCTCAAGACTTCTCTCACATCAAGACACGGCTCAATACAATCCATAAATTTAGGCATAGCATTTATGGGTCACCTTTAAGTAGCTACACCTTTCAATAAGGCCCTTGTAGCTCTTATAAGTCTCATCGAGACCTATTCACCCAATTAGCACTTCAACGATCAAAAATATAAACTCAGAACCACTTCCAAAAGCATATGTCCACTCCACATGATCCCTTGATCACTCCCACATGGGTCCATGCCACTTAGAACACCAAATCCACACTCGAACCTACCAATTAGGTCACCTCACACTTTAGGTCTTCATACATAGAAAATTAAGTTGTAAACTACTAAACCAAACACTCAAAACTTTCACATAGACTTATGATTAGATCATATGGGTGAAATACTATAGACCTTAGCTACATCTCCATGTCCTTTATATACTTCAACACAGGCTAAAATACCTCAAACTGTCACACTCAAGATGACCACTCAAACTGGTCATATACAGTCAAGCTATTTTGGCTCTCCGCATCTAATCAGGAGCCAACTATAATAATCAAATCCTTCACACAAGTCTTTGATACTTATACAACATCTCCATATTTATTGGACTCATTAATTTTGCTCAGAACACCTTCAACTCATTCCTTCAACATGATCACTCAAACTACTAGTGTATTCAACGAACACAGTCAACTTCTTAAGTAATGTTTATACTTAAGATCAATTGGTTAAACCTCTAAATACCACATATATAATATTCATGGAGTATAAAATACTCCCTAATAACTAAATCATCAAGATATATTAAAACAAGGTTGAACAATCTTTCTCGGGTCACTTGCAGAACACAATCAAACACACAGTCATCTTTTGATCACCATAACTATGTCTATACACACTTTCAAATCTTAAAATCTATATAAACATATGTGCCTTGAAGTTCTATACCACTTTTATTTTTATTGGATAAAATATAGAGCTTTGGTTTTTCTAAGTTAAATTCAAATATTTGAATTCAAACGGTCACAATTAACCTTCGAACACAATGTTTAAATCTCATGTCCTCTTATCTCAGATCAAATACACACCATAGATATCTTTGAATCTTTAATTCATATGTTCCAATGATTAGATGTTAAATTTTAATTATGTTGACCTCATCTCATGTAGCCTTGAAACTTTGAATCAACATGCTCCATCAATCTTTGTGGATTAGTCAGGTCTTTAATGATCAATTCTCACCATTTGATCAGTATGTATAAATTCCTGCTCATTATTAGATCCTTATCCTGTACCTTTTCTTAGTCATTCAACATCACGTACCTATCTTTATCTTGTTGCTTCCTAAATTCTTGAATCAATGTGAACCATTGATCTTGCTCAACCTTTAACACTTTCAAAAATGACTATGGGGACCCTTCCAATATGCCTGAGTAGCCATTTTTTATCCTTAATAACTTCTTTTGTGATTCAATACAGGATCTCAAATTTAGACCAAATGATATCCTCAGATATAATAATCCAACCATGTAAAATAATGCTCTTGGAACCCTTGTGTGTGCGAGATATAATATCATTAGAATGCCTTCTCAAAATCTTCTATCATAGAGCCAATTATGTCAAAATATGTCTGGCTTGCTCAACCTTTAAAACTTTCAAAAATGACTATGGGGACCCTTCCAATATGCCTGAGTAGCCATTTTTTATCCTTAATAACTTCTTTTGTGCTTCAATACAGGATCTCAAATTTAGACCAAATGATATCCTCACATATAATAATCCAACCATGTAAAATAATGCTCTTGGAACCCTTGTGTGTGCGAGATATAATATCATTAGAATGCCTTCTCAAAATCTTCTATCATAGAGCCAATTATGTCAAAATATGTCTGGCTTTCTCAACCTTTAACACTTTCAAAAATGACTATGGGGACCCTTCCAATATGCCTGAGTAGCCATTTTTTATCCTTAATAACTTCTTTTGTGCTTCAATACAGGATCTCAAATTTAGACCAAATGATATCCTCACATATAATAATCCAACCATGTAAAATAATGGTCTTGTAACCCTTGTGTGTGCGATATATAATATCATTAGAATGCCTTCTCAAAATCTTCTATCATAGAGCCAATTATGTCAAAATATGTCTGGGAAACCAAATTTTCTCTTACATAACTTTTGTCACACTTTAGTTCATGATATCAAATTTATCACAAATCATCTATGCTCAAAAATGAAAAAACCCATATGATTAGTTTCTCTTGACACCTTCACACATGAAATATATAACATCATCAAAATGCTCACTCAGTTCTTTCTTACCTTATGCAAATTTGGTTATGGAAAAATACAGTCAAACTGCTTGGGAGCCCAACTTTGCATATGCATATATTTTGATGCACTTCATCACATGATTTGATTTTTATCACAAATAAATTAGGTCCAAAATTGATCACAACCATATGACCAATTCCCCTTGACTCATTCCCATGTGGCAATGGTGATGTCATCAAACTTCCTACTCAAATTCTCTACCACTAGACCCAAAGTGTCTAGATGAAATAATGAACTACCAGATGAGATCCACTCATTTTAAGCACTATTGACACCCCATAGGGTCTCTAAAATATGTCCATACTAACAATATCATCCATCAAATGCCTTAGTCAAACACTGAAGAATCATGTAGGAACATTAAGGCTCATTGAAGCACACTTTGTCATTGTCATTTTAGCACACATGACACCTCATCACCATCCTTGGTCATCTTGGAGACATCATTGACAAACCTCCAATAATATCCCCCTTTTTCATTGATTTTAAACACCAATACAAAGCTTATTTTTAGACTCTATCTCTCTTCAGGTTCTTTCTCCCCCTTTGACACAATGATAATGTGGGTTAAACTTTTGATCCTACGGACCTTAAAAGACATTAAAGACCAATAATAGGAAGAGACCATCTATGAGAGATGATATATAATCCCCTTAAAATTGAGAAAAATTCTTCTTAAACATGCTCCATGACTACATTCTTCTGATCACACAAAGCTTCTATAAAGACAAAATATTCATGAACAATCAAAAACTACATGAACTTACCTTGAAAACATTAAGAGGGACTCCCCCTAAGTCACCTGAGCTTAGGAACCTTTTATTTGAACATATTCAGACCATTTTCAATAATGATTAATCAATACAATTACCTCCATACATTCTCTCTTAGATTCAACTACACAATTGATCCAGGATGATCTATATTTTGCTCCAAAAATGAAGTCTTCAAATTGCAGGTTTATCATTGTCATGGTGAAGGGCTCATCAAGATCTTTATAATGTATTTTATGTTTTGCAAAATAGAACCCGTATGCACAAGTTATAGCATGTGGAAGATTGAACTAGGCAAGTTAAAAAATTGGTATTTGTATGTCGACAAGTGGTGAGTGCTCAACAATCGACGAGTGAACGACAAGTGGCAAGAGTAAATTAGACCACATGGTGGGTCCTCAAGCCACCACGTGTCTTTCCACCATTCACTATGGTCCAATTTTGTATATTATGTAATTAATTAAATTTCATGCCCAAGCCCCTCAAAATTCTAATACCCTCCAACTTTCCAAGTGACATCCAAGTTTCCATGTATTTCCCATGGTTCCCACACACATTCCATGTGAAATACCCAAGCCACAACATGCCACATTAATGTCAATGTATTCCATCATCCACTTCATAGATCATGCCTTTTAAGGCATTAACCACCATGGATTTTGTGGTAATAAAAAACTAATTTTGAACCCACTTTACTAATGTGGGATAATTGGTTATGATAAAAATAAAAACCAAAGCCTACATTTTTTAACCCAAGACCTATCTAGTAAAAGGATAAGGAACCAACCGATACACCCGTCAACATTATCACTATATAAAGAGCTCAAAGTGATATTTGAAGGCATGGTTTTTAGTGTTATTCTGTGGAGACAAGGCATGTATAAGAGTGATAGAGGGACAAAGATATTTTTAAAGGCCTCGAACAGCATAGTTTTGTTTTGAGAGTATCTCTTAGAAAAATTAAAGCTTGTAAGATGATTTTTGAAGACTTATTAATATTATAAATATATTTTTGCTAAAATTAATAAGGAGTGATCCCCCATTGTATCAAATCTAGAGATGTAGGTTTATAGCCAAACCTTTTTATCAAATCATGTGGTATTTTATGTTGAATTGGTCTCTTTATTATATTTCACTCTTAAAATTTTATCTATTTTGGATATTTAAAAACCAATTTTAATTTTTTAATCATTTAAAATGTTGATTTTAATTAAATAATTATATTAAGGTTTTGATCCAATTACAAGTGTGATTTTTATTGTTACAACACTTGTTTGATTATGATTAACGATCAACCATCCTCTGATCCTAAGACCTAATCAATTACAAAGCTCCCCCTTTGTTTATGCATGAGGATTCAAATACATTTTCAAAGCACCTAACTTGGTTTGATCAAGTCATCATCACAACTTTCTTGAGTTCTCATCTATAATAGATAACACAACATATTCAACATGACTGAAGCAGCTCACATATACTCCCCCTCACATTATGCATAACTCCTCAAGCCATTCAAACTAACTAAGTTAGCTCCCCCTAACTTTATAAGCAATAAAAAATATTATCACCTCATCATCCTTGATTATATACCTAGAAAACTTCCATTCCCTACTCTCATACCTTGCACACACTACCAACATTCTTTCATGACAAAGTATACTAAACTAGGCTCAATCGTGCATTACAAGCATGTCACCAACTGATGAAAACATTACATATTTTCCATCTGATGTTAACTTAGCTCCATTTACTAAAATTGAGTCATTATAATCATGAACATAAACCTTAAGATTTATAGACATCAAACCCTCAAGTCACTCCCTTTCATCCTTTGGGCTAGTTCTTCAAAAATTAAGAGCAAATTGATCAACCAAAGAGCATCTTGACACACAAGTCTACCAATCAATAAAGTCTTTCATAGTAAGCTAACACATCTTCTCATGACTTTTTTATCCTATAACAATAAACAATACCTAACTAGCATCTACCATGCTTCTTCTTTCTACAAATTGTCTCCTTGAAGCTTAGAGGAAGACACCCTTTTGACATAGTGAGACTAAAATTCCCAAAACTCTAGAGAGTCCCATATCACAATATCTTTTTTTGACTTTCAATACTACTTGAATTTGAAAGGATGTTTGACATCATTCTTTTCTTTATATTTGTTAGCAAAAGTAGACAACATAAACTCTTGTCTTCCCTTCTTGTCTATCATGGAAAAAAAATCATCTTTGGTCTTAATCTAATCTCTCTTGACAGGGTTAAGTTTACATACCCATTTGTGACCTCTTCTTTGCACACTAGGAGCTCCATACATCTTATTTTTATTTGAGAACTTATTCAACCTATTCTTTCAATACTAGAAATGTGACCAACTCTATGACAACTAAAATAAACAAGATCATTAATACCTTTTGCTTGATAATGATTGTGATCTTATTTTTCTATCTGGACAGAAGATAAATTCTCTTAGCATTCATATATCTTCTTCATATTTGATTCTTTCTTTGTAGTATCAGGTAGTCCACCTAGATCAAGATCATCCTTTATAGTCTTTGGTCTCAACACCATTGATTAAGCTCTTGACTAATCTGAGTTAAGTCTTCTCTAATACCAATTGCTCCTTCTTCCAAGGATCCATGTGAAGTCATTCTTAGAGCTCATCTTTCTAAAATCTTTGGCCCTATGACCATATTGATAGAAAAAATGACAATGGACACGAAAATAACTAGCATACCTTATTACATTGGGCCATCTAACTGGTCTTCTTTCATTGCTCTTGACCTGAGTTGAATTCTTTTAATCTTATTCAAGCTTTCTTATCTTGACAACAAATTACTCATGTTCATCCTTCAGTGAATCTAGCTTGGTTTCCAATTGAATGCACTCATCCTATTTAGCTCTTATACTTTAATAACAGCCATCAACTGACCTTTGAGAACTTGGATAGTCTCCTTATCACTCTTAGCTTCTTTAGCCATGTCATCCTGTATTTTACATGCTTTCTCTATCAAAATTCCCTCAAGAGAATTGAGTTGTGCTTCAAGACCTTTGATCACATACCTCATCTTATGATTATTTTTCTTCTACTCCTTTAGTTCACCAAGTGCACTCATGAGCTCAACTTCTTCTTCCTTTTTGTCATCTTCTCTGCTATCATGGAAAACTTCTTTACCATGCATAATGTCCTCTTTTAAACTCAAACATGCCTTGGTATCTACTAGCTGAACCTTGTGATCATTGATAACATCCTCATCCTCTTTGGCATCTTTCTTAAAAATATATATCTTCTCTTAGAGTGCTTTGATCATAGCCTTCCACTGTTGATTCTCTTTCTTCAACTGTTTATCCATCTTTGTACCTACTCAAAATTTCCTTCAAGCTGTTAAGCATCCTCCAAAGGACCCGCTCTTATTCCAATTGTTAGAGGTATAATCACTGAGAGTGGGGTTAATCAATGAGCCTAGATCATCTAAATTCAATTTCAATATTTTCTTACTCTTAATCAATTACAAGCATTCATGAAGCATACACATTATTCATATCAATGAATAAGAGAGACAATGCAAGATCAGGCACATAACACATGACATATGTGGGAAACCCTCTTGGGGAATAAATCCTATTGGAACCTATAATTGGACTACTATCCTATAATAATAAGAACCAATTTATACCATTTAAAAATGATCAAGAAACCACCATTCTTGGTTTTAGTGAGATTGTAATCCCACAAGGAGCTTCTACACTTGTCTAGTTGATCTGCCACAACAACTAGACCTTTAGCAAATTTCACCTTGCAAGGAAGGTGTAACCCCCTTAGATGTTGAGCTACCATAACAACACTTAGAACAAATCCACCTTTAAACTAATGTCTTCAACACCTAATGATGGAGCTTCGATTATCACCCTTAACCTTTAGTAACAACTCTATCACCTAACACACCCTATTGGTTAAATCACATTACATACTTGAACCAACACATGAAGATCAATTAAGACACATTACATATCCCAACTAACCCCACTCTTCAACTCTACACACTCAATGCATCCTTCATAATAAAAACTATGTCACAATCTTCAACAACATGACTATATTGTCATACACACAATCCACACATTGATCAATGTCTCAAACTAGCCATCAAGCTCTCATAGACACCAGTTATTCTTTGCTTATATTCAAGACATCAAGAACATCCTTGTGGATTAATCTAGACCTCTTTGCTCATGCTTAACCTGAAAGAGCACTATTCTAATATTAGAAACATGACTTATAGGTCATACACATAGTCCTTAATCTAATATGCTTATCAACCCAACCATTGGGCACACTCAAACTCTTCTCTTCTTCACTTTAATGCTCACCCCTCTCTAAAAACCCTAGAAACCATCTCCTTTGGTTTCATTATATATAGAGCCTTCATGATAAAAAAATCTTGGTCATCCAATAGACTTGCCTTAACCCTTAAGGATTCTCTCACATCAAAACATGGCTCAATACAATCCACAAAGGTCAACCATAACATCTATGGGTCACCCTTAAGCAGCTACACCTTTCAATAAGGCCCTTGTAGCTTTTATAGGTCTCATAGAGACCTATTCACCCACTTATCACTTCAACAAGGAAAAATAGAAACTAAAAACCACTTCAAAAATCATAGGTCCACTCCACATGATCCCTTTCTCACTCCCACATGGTTCCATGCCACTTATAATACCAACTCCACACTTGAACCCACCAATTAGGTCACCTCGCTCTTTAGGTCTTCATACATAGAAAACCCAATCATAAACTACTAAAAAAAACACTCAAAAATTTAACATATACATATGATTATATCATATGGGTGAACTCTTCTAGATCTTAGCTACATTTCTATGTGCTTTAGATACTTCAACATAGGCTAAAATACCTCAAATTGTCACACTCAAAATGACCACTCAAACTAGTCATATACAGTCAAGTTATTTTGACTCTCCACATCTGATCAAGGGCCAAATATAATAATAAAATCCTTCACATAAGTATTTAAGACTTATACAATGTCTCTATATTCATTGGATTCATCAATTCTGCTCAAAACACCTTCAACTCACTCCTCCAACATGATCACTCAAACTGCCAATGTATTCAATGAACATAGTCAACTTCTTAAGTAATGTTCACACTTAATATAAATTGGTCAAACCTCAAAATACCACATAAATAATCCTCATGGATTTTAAAACACTCCCCAATATCCAAGTCATCAAGAGATATCAAAACATAGTCGAACATATAGTCATCTTTGGAGCACCATAACTATGTATGTACACAATTTCAGATCTTCAAATCTATATATCCAGATGTGCCTTGAAGCCCTATACCACTTTGCTTTTTACATCACTATAAAATTCAACTTATATCAAAATATATGGAAAAAATATATATCTCTAGTTTTTACCTATGTTAAATTCAAATATTTGAATTCAAACGGTTATAGTTAACCTTTGAACACAGTGCTCAAATCTCATGTCCTCTCAGCTCAGATTGAATACACATTGTCGATGTCTTTTGATATTTAACATATATGATACCAATGCTTAGATGTTAAAATTTAGTTATATTGACCTCATCTCATGTATCATTAAAAATTTTACTCAACATGTTGTGTTGATCTCTACAGATCAGTTAGGTCTTTAATGATTAATGCCCATCGTTCGATCAATCTATATGAATGCCTACTCACCATTGGATCCTTGTCTTGTACCTTTGCTTAGTCATTAAACATCATGCACCTATCATCATCTAATTTATTCTTGAATTATTTGATTAATGCACACCATCGATCTTTCTTGAGCTCTAACACTTTCAAAAATGACTAAGTATGGGGACCCTTTCAATATGCTTGAGCAACGATTTTTGACCCTTAATAACTTCTTTTTTGCTTTGACGTAGGATCTAAAATTTGGACCAAATGATCTATTCACATAAGAGAATCTAATCATATGACACACTTCTATTTAAACCCTCATTCATGTGAGATATAACACCATTAAAATGCCTTCTCAAAATCTTCTGTCATAGAGCCAACTATGTCAAAATATGTCTAGGAGACCAACTTTGCTCTTGCATAACTTTTGTCACGCTTTAGCACATGATATCAAATTTATCACAAATAATCTATGATAAAAAATAAATAAACCCATATTATTTTTTTCTCTTGACACCTTCACATGCGCAAGATATAACATCATCAAAATGCTCACTCGACTCTTTCTTGTCTTATGTAAATTTGGTGAAGTATGGAAAAACACGGTCAAACTGCTTAGGAGCCTAAATTTGCATCTGCATATATTTTAGTGTGCTTCATTACATGATCTTATTTTTATTTAAAATAAATTAGGTCCAAAATTTATCATAACCATATGACCAATTCCCCTTGACTCATTTCCATGTGGTAATGTTGATGTCATCAAACTGCCTACTCAAATTTTCTACCACTGGACCCAAAGTGTCTAGATGAAAAAATAACTACTAGATGAGATCCACTCACTTACATAATCATTATAATCACTATTGACACCCCATAGGGTCTTTTAAATATGTCCATACCAACAATATCTTCCATCAAATTCCTTAGTCAAATACTAAAGAACCATGCAATAACATTGAAGCTTGTTGAAGCACAAGTTGTCATTGTCATTCTAGCACATGTGACACCTCATTATAATATTTTATCACCTTGGAGACATCATTGAAAAACATCCAACACAATTTTCATCCTTTATTGATCTAATTCACTAATTGGTTCAACTAGTAACAAAATTAGGAGAAATTGAGCCCTAAATCACGTTGTTGATTCACAACTAGGTTTGTGTATCTCAAATTGGCCCAATATATGTCTTAGATTGATCTAATAAATGGATTAATTTTATTAGTGATGAAATTGGATTAAATTAAACCCTAAATCACATTATTTAGTCTCAACTAGGTTCATGAGGATCAAATTGTGCTAATTTGCATCCTTGATTGATCTAATCGACTAAATGGTTCTGTCAGTGATGAAATTAAGGTGAATTGAGTCTGGAATTGTATATTGAATCAAAATTAGATTCACAAGGCTCAAATTGGACTAATATACACCCTTTATTAACTAATACACTAATTTATTTAATCAATAATGAAATTTGGGAAAATTGAGCCACAAATCACATTGCTTAGCTACAACTAGTTTATCATAGCTCAAATGGCCCAAGTTTGTTCTCGATTGATCCAATCATATAATCAATTTAATAAATGATGAAATTGGATTTTATTGAGCCCAAAATCACATTTTTTAGTTTCAATTATGTTTACATCACTCAAAATGGCCCAATCTATGTCCTTGATTAATCTAATCAACTAATTACATTGATCAGTGATAAAAATTAGTGGTATAAGGGAAACCCATTATGCTTATGGGGAATAAATTCCATTATGTATAAAGTATTAGGAATTATTGGTATAGGGAAAAATAATTCACCAACTTTAATTTCTCAAACTCACAAATCTTATGTAATTTTAGTTTGTTCAGAATGTATGCAAGAATGATCATAGTTTGTAAAGGGTGTTTTCAAAGCTATAACATTGACTACCATAACAATGCAAGTGACATGTAATCTTGTTATTTTGTAAACAAGCATAAATGCTTTGTCTAATTTTATCAAATAAATATTTTTCAAGGCAAATAAAATTTTAGACATTTTAGTACTCTTTTTTCCCCTTGAAATCATGGTTTCTTTTAAAATTTTCCAACTTAATTATAAAATGAAAGTGGTATTCAATTTTTATTGTGATCATGGTGGTTATTTTTGTTGTGTCAATGTTTATGCATTTGTTTTTAGTTTTATGGGATATATATGTTTCTTATTCATGTATATATGTTTTTTTAAATTTTTGAAATAAATATTATGGGATATGATGATGATTGTGACTCTAAAGAATACAAAATTATAGATAAGTTATATGTCATACTAAAAATTCCTAAAATTTTTCCATTATGATAAGTGGATCCAAACAAAATTTGTGTGGTTGGACATTACATTTTCACTTACCTATTATAAACTTAGTTTTTTCTCTTACATATGTCCAAGTTCCAACTCTTATGTTTCCTTTGGACTAAAATTACTTCACCCACAGTTTCATTATTCTCACATAAAAAATATCAAAGTCACATCCATGCAGTCACAGTTTTCTCCTTTATATTTTCATCATTTTCCATTCGCTTTCCCTCGTTATAAGTATGTGTTGTCAACATAACTAGCGCTAGCTATAATTGAATATTTTCACATAAATTTTGAAGTCTACTAAACAAAAATATTTTTTTTTTAATGGAGAGAGATTTTATTATTTTATTGTAATGGGTTTAAATTTCAATGGTTAATATTATGATCTATTTTTTTTAAATGGAAACAAGCTTAACTTTGGATTTAATTTAGAAGTGATAGTTTTCAAACTATCTATTCAACTACATTTTCATGATATAAATTAAAATGTCATCAATTTTTAACACAAAAGATAACTTTATTTTAATAAATAAAAATCCAATTATAAAAAATCTATTTTATGAGGTTAAAAAATATTGAAAATATAATCCCATTTCATTGACACAAATATTGATGTAGTATGGGTCATCATAGAAAAACAGCCAAATTTGAAGACTTTTCCCTCAACAATTTTAGTGATAGCCATATCCTAATGCACATTATATCAAAACTAATGCATTTTACATTGGGAAAAAAATATGATGAAAACTTAGATATTAGTGTTTAATGTGAATATATTTGATTATTATATGTGTGAAAAAATTGTACATAGATAACTCACATTAAAATAGAGGTGTGAGAGAGATATTAGGGATCTTGAGGTTATTGATGATAAACCTTGACTCCTTACTTGTATGAGTTCAATAATACATAATTTTTTAATCATTTTGTTAAATAAAGTAATGGGCATTTTATTGTGTTAATATATTAACAAAAATTTATTTGATATCATAGCTAGTTAGCCCACTAATATAAATGAATATTTAATTTTTGTTAAGGGATGATTTAGTTTTTATTGCCCCAAACAATGGTAGTATATTTTGTGAGCAAGGGATACATGTAAAATTGTAAGATTTTAGATTATTTTTCTTTTATTAATTGTGTGAAAACTTTAGGAGAGAATTATGATCTAGAATAGCACCCACATAGGAGTGAAATTTAATAAAATAAGAAGCATGGCCATATTGTTGCATTTGATTGGTTTTGTTGGTAGTTGAGGGTGTAAGGAAAGGAGGTGTTTGAGATAATTGAAAATTTGATTTGGTATATTTTTTAATTAATAACCTTACATCATTAATTTATTTTGTGTACCCCAATTCACTTTGCTACCTCCTTAGTAAGATAAATTTTGAAGATATTGATAGCTTCATTTGTTCTTGAGACCTCCTCAATACATATTCCAATGAGAGTATTATCTACCAGCTCATATCATTACATGTGTGTATAGATATGTACTCAAATACATAGCGATGGATAATATTCATAATTGGTTCAGTGAGCATGAATTTTAATACAGTTTTACAAAGCATGTGGAAGAGATATATAGCAATCTAAAAATTCATGATTGGTTCTTCCTTGGCATTTACCCCTACTCCATTTTCATGCATCCTTTCATGATCTCAATGTTTGTATTTATTATTCCTTCCACACATGAGTGTTCCATTTAAATTTTACTCTGTCATCATGGAATTATATATTTTAATACCATCATATTTGATTATCCATTCATCCACACTCAAATCTATTATCCAGCCCTCTTCTTGTGTTAATTATCTCAACTCTACTTGTTCATGATCCTATTACTACACATCAATCTCAACCCATCTAGTTTTGTCCTTCATGTCCCCAAAAACTTCAAATCTCTAAGGTTGTGATGATTTTCTAAGTGTCTTTATAGAGCATTATGTGTATTAATTCAGTTTCTTTTCTAGTTTTCTATTATTATGAGGTGATATAATATAGATGTGTCTATATATTCATTATTAATTCATTGGTCCAATTTAATATATGTCTTTAGGTTATAAGTCACTATTCTATATTTTATTCAAATTTAGTTTTATGGTGTTTAGTTTTTTATGTCTTTTATATTTAGTAATTTGTCTAATAAATCTAGTATTTAATTGGATTCTATTAAAGTAAAAAGATTAATTTTAATGTATGTCAAAAGTGTCATCATCATCATTTTCAAATTAATAGTAGTAAAATAAAATTTAATACTTTAGCATCATCGTTAAAACATCTATAATATTTTAATGCATGCATTATTGATTAAAACTAACATTTAAGTTATTTTAGATTGTAGGGGAGAAATTATAATAAAATTAAACATAGTGCTAAAACAATTGAGATTCATCACCAATCTAGATAAGTGAGCCAATTTCAACAAAGGACAAAAGAAATAGAATTTGGAGGTCAAATAATGACCTAAAGTTAGTGATTAACTCAAGGGCCAAACATTAAAATAGTGGCACCAATGTTTGTGCCAAAATGAGTAAAGTTGAGGGAATATTCCATTGGTATTCATGGTTACATGTGTTATTTACAATCGAGTGGCAATGGTCAATGACAAAGGCTATAAATAAATACAATGACTCAATCCTCTAATATTTCATTAAATCATATTATCTTGTGTGGCATGAAAACATAAGTCTCTACTATGATGACATTTTTGAAAGACTTATATTTTAATAAGTCCACTTTTTGAGGACAGGAAGAGATCTGAGGTAATATCAATATGGATGGTTATACATATAGCTAAGAAGTTTTATAATTTGAGAGTTTGGGGAGAGGGAATCTAGGAACTCGAGAATTCAACTCAAGAATTACACCTTTACAAGGGTTATGAGATAACTTGATGGAGTTTTACCTAGTCTAAAGATTGTTTTTAGAGATAAGCTTTTGAATAATGTGTGATTATTTTCTCTCATACTCACACTAAGTGAAGTAATGTTAATATTAGTATTACATGTAAGTATATTTGATTATCTAATTTACATGTGAAAATAATGTATGTAGATAACTCTTATTAAAATAGAGGTGTGAGAGAGATATTAGGTATCTTGAGATTGTTGATGATGAACCTTGAATCCTTATTTGTATGAGTTCAAAGCTATAAATTTTTAATCATTGTGTTGAATAAAATAATAGGATTACATGGTGTTAACTATTACCAAAAATTCAACATCAACGATCTCCAAAAATAATTGACAAAAAAGTAATGTAAGTTCAATAAAATATAGTAATGAAAGGTAAAAATATTAACAACAAAAATTAAATCTATCTAAGCTAAACATACCAAAACCCTATCCTAATTAATTTTGATGTTTTAATGCAAAGAAACTAGGAATATCTTAAAACCACCAATGCAATTGGTGGCCATGAATACTTATTCTAATATATCTAATTATAAATTTTGAAGTATAATTATCATGACATTTAAAACCAAACAAATTTAAGATAGAAACAAAAAAAGCCCAAATCTATATAGAAGGGTCCTAGATTATAACATCTTCACTTTTTAAGCTAAACATCATGAGCCCAAAATAAATCTTAGAATTTCACACTCCCAAAAATTAATTTCTATATTAAATATTTAAAAAACATAAAGCAAAAATTAAACTATGGTATTAAAAATAAATTTAATAATTTCACCTAAAACAAGTATCCATGACTATTTTATCAAAATTTGGATTAATATATGAACTAACCCTAATTATGATAAATTGAATGGAATGTAATTGAATACTATGAATTAGCTTATGACAATTAGAATGAATTTAAAATATTGAATTTGATAAAATTAAATAGATCAAAGGAAGACTGAGTATGAAATAAAATGATAAAACTTAATAGTTTCTATCTTAGGAAAACAGACTACTAAATCAAGGAAATAAGAGCAAAATCTGAAAGTGTTAAGAAATTGTGATTCAAGTTGAATAAGGTTAAGACCATCTTATTTGGGTCAATATCATTTTCTATTTCTGACCTAAATTGGGTGATCTTGATTTTTTTTCAAAAAAATGGAACTTATGTCATGATCGCTTACAACAACTTTAATTACATTTGTATGCACATATTTGACCTTTGGGAGTGTGCAAAAGACTTAAAAATACATCTCCAAGGTTGAAACACTAATATGGTTTACAATGATTGAAAACCTAAAAATATAAAAAGAGGGGAGTTTAAATGGTTGATTTGACCCCCAATCACCCCCACAATGACTAAACATTTCCTATATCCAATACTTCAAAAAAAAAATTCAATCCCACGTAGTTCTCCCACTTAGAGTGTGTTGTGGAATTGTGTTCCTTTAACTATATGAATGTATCTAGGGGTGGTTTGAATATTTGATCATGATTTTCTTTGGCTCTGATAAAATAGGATTTTACCATGGATAAGGATTGCTTCAAGTCATTAGAATCATATTTTATAAAAATAGGGAAGCTTTGCTTAATGTGTAATAGTGTAAGTATGCCTTTGTATTTAAATTTCCAAGTGATAAAACAAGTGACTTAAGTATGCCTTTATATCAATCTAAAATGGGAAACCACAACTAGGAATCTTAAAAATATGGATGAGTAATTAAGGGAAGGTGTAATTTCAAAATTTGACTATTAGAGGACCCAAGACCGTAACCTCCCATAGGGGTCCTAAATGCCTACCCTTATTGACCCATACTTGACTTTTTTGTCCTTTATTTAAACATGTGTATATTGGGTGTGAACCTATTTGAATATATGCTAAGGGATGTTTTCACTATTAAAACATTTGTATAGGTATTAAATAGAAATTTTGGAAAGAAATAGGTCCATGAAAGTTCTTAGGATAGCATGAAATGTATAAATAGGTCCAAATTAAGTGTGCATTTTAATTAAAGTGAAATATAGCCAGAACTAATATGATCAAGTATTTGTGACCAGATTTAGGTATATATAATGACCAAGATAACATAATCCCAAATCAACTATGCATAAAAGTGAACATTGACATAAAATGCATTACTTGAAATAAGGAGGAATAGATAACTCCACTCCTATAGCTAAAATACTATTAACATAAATTTCTCATGTTTGTCAACACTTCGACATGGTTTTCTCATCACATTTTTTCACCCTTCCATCAGAGATAACAAAACATAAATAGTTTTTTAATGGAACTACAATTGTTCCAACTAATAAATAAACTAAATAAACCATATAACAACTGATAAACTATCTTAACAAACCTAATTAAAGGTTAATTATGTCTAGCATTTATGTTTTCCTTTTAATTAAACCTTGAAAGAGTCAAACACAATCATTACATATTAAAAATCACTAAGAATTGACTTTTTCAACTTGTTCTTGGTAATTGTCAAGTATTTTTAATTCTTATAACATTTTATTTTGCCTCATTAATTGATAATTTATTTTGTTTCACCTTATTAGTGGGTCTAATGTCATATTTATCTAAGAAATATTTGGTTTAAACCTTTAGATTAATAACATCCTACCTTGGACCACTCATAATCATGGAAAAAATATCTTTAATTTATTTTGAAGACAGCCATTTTACATCTAGTCATTTAAATTTTGATACCATGAAGATAACAAACATGAAACTAGATTTATTAATAAATGAATTAAACAAGGTTCTAGATTTTCCCACCTATTTTCTCATAACAACCATCTCATTGTAGTTATTGTCAATAAAATCATTCACTATGCTATATTTAAATTTAAATAAAGTTACCAAATCAGATCCACTTGGTCCTAGTTGTTTCTTTATCTTCTTAATAAAATAAATAATTTTCTTTACTTCTAAAAAAATCCATGATTATCTTTGAATTGTTTTTTATCTTTCTCTACTTGGATAAAATTATCATGAAATTGTAAGAACACCACAAAAAAATGAATTTGATAGCTCTTTTATAAGGACCTTTACTAACACCTTATCATTTTATTGTTTTTCCAACTCATTGATATAGTTTACTTTAAATTATTTATTTCTTCAATATATTCAATGTTATCATCTTGTATGGATTCTTGTGTGTAGTCACTAAGGGTTTTAAATATAGAAACAAATTTATCATTATTAGCATATGTAAGGTATACAATGATTTGTTCTTTGGTCACATTGGAATACCTCTTCATCACCTCTTTTCTTATTCTATTTGATTACCTTTTTAATCTATTTGTTCTCATCTTTCAAAATGATCTCAAGATCCTTAAAAAATCACATTGTAAATATTATTTTATTTTTTTTCTCTACCTCAAATTTGATGAACTATTTAATCTAATATATGTCTTGATAGGGATATCTGATGCAACTTGTAATTTCAAAATATAAAATGAAATTTGAATTTTATCAAAACTATGAGTGAGTAATATAAATTGGTGCATAATAATGGCATTGAAATAATATGGTACATGGGTATACAATGATGTTTAAATATATTATACCTCCTTAAAAAATAAATTAATGGACACGAAGATCAATAGGATCTAGTCAAAAACTAAAATTGGGAAATAATAGCTCAAATTTCAATAACTACACTTAATTAATACAAGGGTGTATTTGATTATTACTTCATAATTAAATACATATTTATATCTCATTCTTATTTTCACACAAATACACTAGCACTCTTTAAATAGGAGAGAGAGAGAGAGAGAGAGAGAGAGAGAGAGAGAGAGAGAGAGAGAGAGAGAGAGAGAGAGAGAGAGAGAGAGAGAATAAATTATCCCTGGAAGGATCATGTGACAAGTGTCACACATATAACATTCCCTATCTAGAACATGTTTGTCATAAGCATTACAACTTGGAACATTCCAAGTTACAAATGTAATAAGTGTCACTCTAATAATAAATGCACTTATTTATTTTTATGTGCACAATATTAATTAATAATTAATAAATATTTCTTAATTAGAGCTTAGGAGTACTAAATTTTAATACTCTAGTACCCTCTTGTAGGTGAATAGTTAGGGAGGAGCAGAAGATGGGTCCCAACTACTAAGTCATGTTCGGTACTCATGTATAGTTAGAGTAAATATGAGAGAAGATAAATAAGGAAGGAATTTACCCTAAGTTCCCCCAAGGAAAACTTCCTTCACCCCAATAAAATCTCACAACTGAAGATAACGAGGTGTAGTCAAGGGTTTAGTGAAGATGTCAGTAACATGTTCAGTATTAGGCACAAACTACAAATAAATGACTCCATCTTGAATAAGATGGAGAATGAAGTGAATATGTATCTTAATGTTTTTTCACTAGTGCTCAAAAATATTGTGATAAATATTAATATAGCTTTGGTTGTCACACCAAAGTGTAGTAGAGTTGTGTTACAAAAAATTGAACTCATCTAACAACCAAATCCATAGGGACTCCTGACTAGCTTTCACAACTCCTCAATATTCAACCTCAGTAGATTACAAGGAAATGAATATCTTCTTCTTTAAACCCCATGCAACTGGACCTAAACCAAGATTGTATATAAAACCAAAAGTGGATATGTGGGTATCAACATCTCATGCCTAGTCTGAGTCAATGTAACCCATAATTTGTGAAGTGACTTATGGTGTGTACTAAATCCCAAAGTGGTTAATTCCCTAAATATATCACAAAGTATGTTTATCTACTTTTTAATGACTATTATGGGGTTCCTATTAGAATCACAAGATAAGTTTAATAATAAATGTGATGTCGGGATAAGTGTGAGTCATGTATAATATACTACCTACTAGTTTCCTATGCAAAATGGGATCAACTATAGGAGTTTTAAAATTATCACTCAATACAACACCTAAATTATATGGAGTAGGGGTTGGCATAAATTCATCCATATCAAACTAATGAATCAAATTTGTGGCATAATTTTATTGTCCACAAGAAATCACATTAGGTAACTAATGAATCTAAATTCTAAGGAAGTGGTGTAAGACTCCTCAGTTTGTCATATCAAATTACCTCATCAACTTAATCTTAATATCCTCAATCATGGGGTCAAACTTAGGAAGTGGTACTAGATCCCAAGTGTGATTCTTCATTAGATAATAATACTCCTCCTACATAACAACATCCCATTTTGGTTTCTTTGATAATTTGAAAACAATATTAGATCATCTGAAATGATATGACTCAATACAAAAATTATAAAAGTTTGATATCAAGTACATCGAGGAATAAAAAGATCATCCACTAAAGAAATAATTTTCTCAAGAGTATACTTGGCCCATTTGTGTATAGGGTGAGAAGTAGGTGAAGGATATGGTGGTGTTATTATCATCATTACTATCCAAAATAAAGTCCTTTGAAGTATAAGGAGGAATGTTATAGGGAGAATAAAATTATGAGGGATCCATTGTAATAATATTCTCATCAAATTTGACATCCCATCTAAAAAACACATTTTGAATGATGGTTTCAAGTAACCCGTAGGCTTTGGAATTATCATAATAGCCAAAAAATGTAAGTGTTATACTTTTATTCTCTATATATTTACATTTTTTATCAAGAACAAAGGCCTAATCAGTACTCCTAAATACATGAAAACCAAATATATTGGGCTTGATCCTAGACCAAACTTCTTTGATATTTTTTCCCACACTCCCTTCTTAGGAATATAGTTCTGGATATAATTGGAAACATTTATGGATTCTACCTTGTATTTAAGATCCATATATCTAGATTGAATCATATAGTTTTCAATGTATTTCAAATTATGATTCTTCCACTCTGTAACACCATTCTATTGAGGGGTGTAGGGCATTGTGAACTAATGTAATATGTCATGTGTTGTGAAAAAATATTAAAATTCATTAAAGACATATTCCCCGCTATGTATGTGTATAGGTTTTTGAGTGGAAGATATTATTGCTTCTCTAAAATATCCTTAAAGGATTTAAATTTATCAAGTACTTAACTCTTGTACTTGATAAAATACAAATAATTTTTTCTAGAATAATCATCAATGAAGGTGAGTAAATATTTGGTTCCAAATAAAGAGTGAGTGGGAAAGATCATGAGATCACTATGCACTATCTTGAGAGGGTTTTTATCATCATATGTCGTATCCTTTTAAAAAATGTCCCAATTTTATTTTTAAAACATAAAACCAGTACAAACTCCATCAATGTAGGAGACCTTAGGAAGGTCAATCGCCAAATTCTATGTACCCTTATACTACATGAATTTGTAATTAATATGACTAAAATGTTTATGCCATAATTTTACGAGTGGATCATCTTTGGAAATTAAATAATATCTAATATGAGCTTCAAATCTCTTAAAGGTATAAATGCATGAACTACAATCTACATGATTAGTAAAAACTATATCCCATGGATCTAACAATTCTCATATTACATGTTATGGAGTAAATTCCATAATCTTCCTAATGCCTAATTATAAATTTAATACACAAAAATAAATTTATGGAAAATTTTGGAATGTATAACACATTATCAATATATCCATCCTACATTTGAATAGTACCAAGGCCTAACTCACCAAATCTAGAAGAGTTACCCATTTAATATGGAAAGTGGTAAAATCTAAGAAAGAAGATTTTGAGAATGTGCAAGGTGATGACAAGTGTTATAATCGATAACCCAACCATTTCATGATGTAGTGAATTCCATAGTGCTGAGTGTTTTCCTTTTACATGTTGAAGGTATAGAAGAAGAAGGACCATGAATATAAATATTGTGTTTTTTAATAATGGCTTTCAAGGCTTTCATATTCTTGAAACATCTAGACTCATTATTATTTTCCCCACCACAAAATTTACATGGACTATAAGTTTTTTATGGTTTAGACTATTATCTAGTTTTTGATCTCTTAGAAGCCTTATTCGACTTATTAGGTTAAGAATACTTAAAATAATGAGAGGCCTGAGAGGGATATTCAGGTGGTTTCTCTGAAGGCACATTATTTGGCTTTGGTTTGGGTTTTACTTTGGAAGAGATAGCAATAAGTGCATGACTAGAGATAGGCAGAGTAACAAGAGTCATGAGCTTGCTTTGTTCCCTAGTGAGTTGTTCTAAAAATATTCCAAAAGTGGGCCAGTAAATTGATCAACCAAGGCATCCATAGAGGAGTAAAAAATAGAATTGAAGATGCTAAAAGGACCCATTAGTTTAGAAAAAATGAGAAATATGACCTCTTTATCAATTTTATCTTTACCAATGGTGTGCAATTGGGACCTAATGAGTTTGAATTTTTATATAAATATTAAATGGTGGGAAATTCAAAGCGTAAAACTAAATATATTTATACTTCAAGTGAAGTATTTTCAATTCATTAACTTTTCCAAAAAAATGTATTAAACTTTCCTCATGCTTCCTTAGGGGTTTTGGCATCAAAAATGTGAAAGATAAGGGTTTTAAAGATGTTGAGGCCAATCAAAAAAATAATGGTCCTTATTTGATGTGAAAGGTAGAAAAATATCTAAAATAACATGCCAAAGGCCTTTTGATTGCATGATTTTTTTCATATTAAGTTTTTGCACAATGTAGTTTTAAGTTGAGATACTCAAATAGTTGGGCATCCATGGCGGAGGAGGTAATCACAAAAAATTATCTCAAAAAGTGGACATCAAGTACCACTAAAAATGTATATGTGAGTTTACAAGAGTGCCTTTAGGATGTTATGTACCACCAAAATTGCATCCAAAGGTCTTTTGGATCACAAATGTGCTAAAAATAACTGCTAGCTTTATAATACTATTGCCAATACAATTGATTTTACTGGTTACAAATAATTTTTTGGATTATTTAAAAAAATTCCTTATTATTTTTTTATCAAAAACACTTAGAAAGTTTTTCCAAATACAATAAATATCCACCTTAAATATAATAACCTTTAAAAGTAGCTAAACCTAAACATAAAAATCTTAAATCTTGTAGTCATTTTAAATTATTAAAAAAAGAAAAATCCATGAAAAAAGGAAAACCATGACTTTTTTGAAGTGGTTAAATAAGTGACGGTGAGAAGCTTTATGAATTACTAGATTGAGGAGCCTGTGGAGATGACACCATGGGAGTGTGAGAAATATGTGTACCTTCTTCAAGAGTTTTAGGCCATAAAAGATTTTATTTTTTAAACATGTTCTATTAAATATAATAATAACATGAGAAATTCAAAATAAATTTTGTACATCACATGTGGAAAATTTAAACATGTGAAATTGTGATCAAAAAATGGCAACTTAGAAGTCTTCTTCACACCCTTTATCAGATGAACCACAAAAACATTGATAAAATCCCAAATTTATTCCCTTTGTTTGTGATAAAATATAACAAGCAACAAGTAGTTTAGGAAGCAATGTGAGTGAGGTATTATAATAAAATGAGTGACTGATTAGAATATTAGATAAGCTATATGAAGAGCTTTGGATATTTTGGATGGCATTAGAAGGTAGCTAGAGGCTGAGGATATGTCTAGAAACCATCTTGACTCTCTTAATATAATGTGTGGTGCATTCATAATGACAAAATAATGAATTTAGAGACCAAGCTTGTATATTAACATGCATTGCCATCACATGAGAGAAATTTGATGGAGTTCTTATAGGCTATAAAAAAAAGCTCATAAAATGTTGTAAGTTAAGTGCACTCTAACAAAATAATTGATTAATAGTAAAGAAAATGAAACCCCATTAAGTGTGTAATTGTTTTTTTGGATAATAAAATAAGCCTAAATAAGGTACAATATAAAATTGAAGTGTAATTACCATCGACATCATATTGGAAAGGGCCACGATTCAAGTTTCAGTAGGAAGATGACTAGAAGCTAATTTTTTTGTGAATATTTAGGGATATGGAGAGAAATGTAGTAAAGTTTTATAAGATTTTATAAGGTGTTGTAAACCATGTTGTACAGCTAAAACCACTTATTATTAAAATAATATTAAGAGATAAAGGAGAAAACAATATTTGGCTTCAGCTCAAAGACAAGTGATCAAATATTGTTGCCATGAAACCATATAAATGTCTTACAATACTTTCAAAATAATTGGAAAATCTTGAAAAATACATGATGGAAATAATGAAAATTATCTATTTTAGACATTTCTTGGGCAATGATGATGCTTAGAAACCTCCAAAAATGTTATTTAATGAACTCCTTTGGAGTGCAGGCTCAGAGCTATAATTTTTGTTTCTTGGACACACTCTTAAGCTATGATACCATAAAAGAGCAAGAAATGGACATGAGGACTAAAAAAATCTATCCAATGACCAAAATGGAAACAATATCTCAAATTCTAATTACTACACTCAACTAAGGCAATGGATTATTTTATTATTGCTTCAGAATTGCATATAAGTTTATCTCTTAATATTATTATCACACAATTACACTTACTCTTTAAATAGGAGAGAAATAAAAAACTAGAACAATCAATCCCTATAAGGGTCCTATGACAAGTGTCACACCTAGAACATTCCTTATATAGAACATGCTTCTGATAAACATTCTAACTTTGGAGTTTGACAAGTGTCACACTAGTAATAAATGCACTTATTTATTTGTGCACATAATATTAATTATGAATTAATAAAAGTTTCCTAATTAGAGCTTAGAAATACTAAAGTATAATATTTTAATACTCCTAACTTCAACTTCCTCTACCAAAAAAAATATAAATTTATCAAAAGCGACCTTCCTTTGCTCTAAAACATTCACATTGGTGGGTGCAACTAATGTAATTCTCTATGAATTCATAATATCCTCTTTAGCTAATAAAATAACTTGGGTTTCTCAACTAAAATACGATACAAAATAAAGAATAAATGGGAGATTGGCATACTTTTAAGGTACCATAATGTACATGTAGACACCTAAATTTGGTATTAAACACTTTGAAAACATAAACTTTGAAACACTTTGACATAATTGGACACTATGCATATATTTGATTCTTGTACGCACTTTCCCTCTATCCTTATACCCACTTGTTTTCTTGACCAAACTTAGGATCAACTTATTATATGAAGCAACCTTATATAATCTCAAACATACCTTCCTTGTATCTCAAATCATTAATTTATACTCTAAGGATAATACTAGTAACGGTTGGATAGTTGTAATTACCACAGTTACTTATCTCTACTAGCAATGTCTAGAAACACGTTAAAGATTTTTTTAAATTAGGGAGTCTTAATTAGGTCAAACTGAAAATGTTTCATGTGTCAATCATAGTGGGAAATGACAAATATTCAACTATAAATACAAATCAATCCTAAGTTTATACTCATCCTATAAAGTCCTATCAAACTTTAAAAATCCACTAACAATCTCTTGATAGATTATCACAAAGGCATACATATATAAAACCCTTAAAATGGGTATCCATTTAAATACACATAAAATCAAAATTTTAATGGTTCCAAGTGTCAAAATATAAACATTTCATTGTATTCTATAATTATCATGATGTTACATGTATAGATGTACACGCATGTGCACGCGCACACGTGCGCACGCGTGCACACACACACACACACACACACACACACACACACACACACACACACACACACACACACACACACACACACACACACACACACACACACACACACACACACACACACACACACACACACACACACACACACACACACACACACACACACACACACACACACACACATACACAAGTGGGATAACTATGCATGTTTTGATATATAGGGTCATAGGCAAGACTTATCCATTCAATGGGAGTAGTTTGAGTTTTACGACCCAAAATACCCACCGAATTTTTAAGAGCATCTAGTAGTCAAAATCACAACTAATGTTTTGATGGAAGTAGAATTAAAATAGAGGTCATTTCACATGACTGAGTTAAAGTGCATACATAATAATATTTTACATCTCTAGGCTTCAAATTATCATGAGTTATTTACTAACACAATAGATAAGGACACTAATATAAATGTTAGGATAGTACAAGCTATTATAGGGGTCATAGTTTATTTGAATCATCCAAGCAAGGTTTTAGTTATAATTTTATGATCTTAATAGTGATAGAGCATACAAAGAGCATTTTAGAATCAAAGATAAATTCTATGAGTGACATAATATTAGAAGCGCTACATAAAAATATATCTCCTTACTTTATCAATTTCAAATCATCTAGGTGTAATATCAATATATTCATTTTGCATTCAAATATGTAGGTTATTTCTAGATTTTACAAAATTTATTTCTACATTATTTTTACCTTATTTAGATCATCTAAATCCAAAATAAATAAAGCTTGATGGTGAAATAAATCATTGAGTTAAGCACAAAAAACCCTAGGTTTCCACTTACATTAAATTTAAATTTTCTTAGGGACCATATATAGAACTTGAGCTATATTTCACTATGAACTCCTTGTGCAATTATTGTATTATTAATGCACAAATTTAGTTGTGGTGGTGTTCATCTAGAGATAACTCAACAAACACAATATATGATTAATAATAAAAATGGTAAAAATAATTTACATAATAATAAAATGTAACAAATAACTACATTAGTGGAATTATGTGTGTAGAATCTCACTCAAAAAGTAAACCTAGATCCTACCAAGTTTTACCACCTCCATGTGGACTCCACTCACTAGCCATTTAAACAACGTTTGAGGAGAAACTTTATGTTCACACAACCCAATAGATTCCTTGACACTCTATCTCTAAGATTCTAGGTTTTTTCTATTTTCCTTCTATCTCTCCTTTTGTGTTTCCTTCTATATCTCTCTTTCTATGTATTCATTCTTATGTCATCCTTCTTCTATATCTCCTTAATATGTGTGATGGAGAGGGTATACATCCTTTTATATAATCTCAATGATTTCCACTTCATCTTAAGATAAGATAAGAAAACTTCTATAACCAATTAGAATACATATCTCATCTCTCATATCTACACATAGGCTTATCACTTATGTAGGATTAACCTTTGACATGGTACAACCTACTAAATATAATTCCTACCTAATCACCTAATAATATACCAAGTATTATTTAAAAATTATGACATCACTCTTTGGGAATCATTATAAATATAATATTATTTATTTGGGACCACCTTAATCTTAGTGACCTACTTACCATAATAGTGATATATTAACATTACCATGACCATTTACAAAAAATATTTATTTCCACTATGGACCATTATTTTCACAATATTACATAAACTGCTTTGACCATTACCAAGGAATATTTACTATTTACTTTATGAAATTATATGGTGTGTGTTATTATTCCTTGGTAGGCACTGATAACTTCTAATAGATGCTACTGCTAATTAAACTTTACATAAAATTATTTACAACATTTCAATTAACGATAATAAAATTTTGGAGGGGAAATTTTGGATTTGACACCTTCCCCCTCTTTAGCTTCTACTCCATCCTTGGAGTTTGCTACCATAATCAATTTGGAGCTAGGGTAGGTGTATTGAACCCATAATATTTAATCCCTAATTTTCAAATGGACCAAGTGGAATAATATGACACAATAGTGCTAAATAATTATTATGATTTCCATGTGATTGAAAAATATCATGTCTTACAATAATTGAAAAATAAAATTGAAATGTGTTGGCTAGTGATAACCTAAATCAAGGATTATTTATGGCATTAGATGCTCCAAAAAGTGACCTTCGCACATACTATTATGAAATTATTTAAATAGATTCCTTCATGTTTATCAACTAATTGGTCTCCTATATTTTCCATCAGCTCCTACCCATTACAAGACTCCATTGCAATTGAATATGGGTGACTTTCTTAGGTGATATTCCTTTTAATATTTATAGTAGGACCATCAAGTAAATTGAAATAAGTTAAATGATTATATATATCTAAATAATTACTTGAAACTTCATTGTCTAAAACTAAAATATGTACCTCTTCTTCTTCATACTTAACATCATTGAACCCATCTAATGTGCTAATAGGTTCAATCTTACCTTTTCTAAAAGTGCCAACTTGAAATTTAGTACATGAATCACAATCTAATGCTTGTATATTTCATTAATGATATTCAAACTCTTCTTTGATAAATTTTCTATGTGCAAAAACACATGAGGTTGGAATTATGTCCTAACCAACACATCCATATTACACTCCTCATCCTTAGTGTCCACATCAATAGTGTTGGAACATTCTAATGATGTTGATTCTTTACTACCATCATCATCAATTATAATAGGATCCTCGTTACCATTATTAATAGTTTCCTTAGTGTTTCCTAAAACATTGTTAAAAGTTTATACCATATAAATTTGTTCTAATAATTATGTTAAACATACTTCCATAACAGATACATCACCTTCACCATATATTTCCACTACATTTTATTTCTACTTTCAATAATCAAATCTAGTAAATTTATTGCTACCTCTTCTCCTTTATCTTTGGAGCTTGAAAATTATTCTCTATTTGTACAATTGGGTTTATAATATCCCTTTTCTCTACATCCATAGCATACAATTTTATAAAAAATATTATAGACCCTTATCTCCTCCTTAGGAGCGTTCAGAACCTAGATCTTTCTATTGAAGAATGTTTATATCCAGTTGACCTATTTTCCTAATTAAATCATCATACTCACTTGATGTAATAGGATAGGGATAAGTGTTCACTATTAAACTTTTTGGTGTTTAGGCCAAATGCATTGGTGTAACTCAACCTTGGTAGCAATGTTTTTTTATACCTCTTCCATGCTTTCCACTTGTCTTCTAGTGATATCTTTTGCTTTTTGAAGGTTTGTTGGTTAGTTTTACTTCACCATTTTCCTTATTTCTATCTTCATCCCTTGGATGACTTTTTTTCATAGTAGGTTGTCCACACTAGTCATTAGACCTTATCCCAATCATTTTTTAATGATTTGAGTATAGAAATTTATTCTTATAAACAAAACATGTGCATGATAATCTCGGATCTTCTCATTTTCTCCTTAGGCCTATTTTTTAATGTCTATCATGAGATATAAAAAAAAATGGTCCACCAAAACCTTAAATAAAACTATCATGAACTGATAGGCATGAGAAAATATCCATGCATGCTTAGGTGTGATGAGCAGCATCAAAGAGAAGGAAGCGATCAGGGGTTCCAGGTTTGTCAAGCCTATAGTAGTCCTTAGTGGCGACTAATCCCAGCCCGAAGCAGGCTCTCCAAGCAAAGAAACCTTTTATGCCAATGACCGTCTAAACTTTGATAGGGTTAATGGATGCTTGCCGCAAAGCCAGGATAGACCTATGTTGGTTCTCTCTCCAGAGGCTATTAAGGAGGACGTGGATAATTTGAATTCACATGCTTTAATTTGTAAGTTCCTTGGGATCAGAATTTCTTTGTCGGCTTTAGATGCCTGGATTTGTCGTACATGGCAGGTGGAAGGGGATTTTGATATTATGCTGGCTGGAAATAGCTACTTCATGGTTAATTTTTCCTCTGTGGCTGATCAAAATCACATATTTGAGGGAGGTCCATACTTTTATGATCGAATTGGCCTATTTATCAAACCCTGGCATTCGGGGTTCAATTTTGTGGAGGATTTTCCATCTCGAGTTCCTGTTTGGATTTGATTGCCGAGACTCCCTCTAGAATTTTGGCATGAGGATATTTTGCGGCAGATTGCGGCCATGCTCAGGACACCAACTACAATAGCACATCAATCACTGGAAAAAAAGTTTATTTCTTATGCCCATATTTGTGTGGATATTGATTTAAATAACCCTTTGCCAGATTTGATAGAAATTTATCTAGGCTCTTTCTCCTAGATCCAACAACTAGATTACGAATCTATTCCCTTCCACTGTCAAATTTGTCATGTATATGGGCATCTGTGGCATCAGTGTCCTCATGCTACCAGAAGTAATGCTACACCTAATGGGCCATTGGGGCCAAGGATGGATTTTGAGGGTAAAGGGGACGGCCATCCCGCACAGACGAGAACCAAAAATAATCATTTGGACAGCGCTGCAAAAGGGAAAGCTCACCTAAATTCTTTAAACCCAGGGCAAGGACCAGCTGGCTCCAACGCCCCTGATGTGGAAGGCTTTATTCCTATGCATCACTGAGATAAGGGACAGGGGAAAAAACATCTACATTAAGATCACCAAGTGGACACTGGATTTAACCGCTTTGAGGCTCTTGATAATATGGCCATTGAGGAAGGAGTTCCTATAGCTGATCGTTGTGGGGACCCAGCCTTGGAAGAGAGGGAACCCACTCTGAATGATGCTCAGGATATGATTATTTAGCAGATTCTGAAGGCTTCTATGGAACCAGAATCTGACACCCTGTTGGCACTTCCAGCCCCACAGGATAAGGATGTCTTTTGGGTAGATCTAGTTAAAGATGGTGGAGCTATCAGTAAGGAAAAGGGGTCTTCTTCTGCACTGGGCCTAATGCAAATACCTTTTAAGAAAGCTTCCTTTACCACCCCTTCTAGAGCCAGACATAAGAAGGATCAAGATAAAATTAAGCTTACAAGTGATTTACTAGTAGAGTTGGGGGTTGTTAAAACCCTGGACGAGCACTTCCCTCAATCTACTCAATGATTGTTCTGTCATGAAACGCGAGGGGATTGAATAGCACCCCCAAACAAAAATCTACTCGCTAATTAGTGAAGGAACATTCTCCATATATTCTATGTATTCAAGAAACTAAGCTTGTTGTGGACTCCCTGCTTAGTTGTGCTCCTAGTATTTGGTCCCTAGGCCAATGGCAGTGTGTTGGAGCCTTGGAAAACTTAGGTGGTATCGCTATGGCTTGGGACCCAAGGAAAGTGATGCCACTCCACTGGATAGCTACTCTCTCAGCCCTCTCAATGGTGGCTTCCTCTCTCAAGATTGGAGAGTTGATTCTTCTCACTACGATTTATGCTCCTACTAATGGTCCTAGCAGATTAAGCTCTGGGAACATATCCGGTTTGTCAGAAGCTGCCACCCCTTTCTGTCATGGATTTTTAGGGGGGACTTCAATTTGGTTCTCAGTCTAGAAGAGAAGAAAGTTAGATCAGTGCATTTGGGTCCCTCCTTTGAGCTTCTTCGACAAAACATTGAGCTTTTACACATCTCTGATGTTAAACCCCTCAATGGCCTTTTCACTTGGAATAATAGAAGAAGCGGTAATGTGGCCATCTCTGAGCGCCTGGATAGATTTATAGTCTCTTATTTTTGGCTTTTTGGATCCATGCCTCTTTCTTTGGAAATTCTTGATTAGAGAGGCTCTCACCACTGGCCGATCAAGCTCTCTACTAGGTATATTGTGGCTTCCAAGAAGCCTCCTTTTAAGTTACAGCTAATGTGGCTGCGTGACTCTTCTCTCCATGACTTGGTGACCCACTGGTGGAGACAAGGAGGCCCTGATTATGGCATGGCAATGTTTTCCTTTTCTAAAAAACTTCAATATGAAGAGAAAACTGAAGTACTGGAACAAAAATTGCTTTGGAAATTTACACGCTATGAAGAAAGCTGCGCAAGACTGGCTAGATGTGACTATCAGGCAGATTCAGGATGATGGGTTGACAAAAACTCTTCACGCTACTAAATTTTAGGCTACTAAGGATCTAGCAAAGTGGGATCTCCATGAGGAAATTTTTTGGAAATAGAAGGCAAGGATAGATTGGCTTCAGGAAGGGGACAAGAATATAGCTTTCTTTCATAATTCTGTGTAGGCTCGACGTAACAGGAATTTCATCTCCTCTCTTGAAACCGCTAATGGGATGCATCTGACCTCTTTGCAAGCTATTTCTAGGGAATCTATTTGGTATTATTTGGCTCTCTTCACGGATGACCTTCCTTCAGATGAGCTGGCCAAAAACATAGTTTTATCTTGCATTCCTCCGATTGTGACTCTAGGAATGAATGACTCTCTCATGCGCCCTATAGGTATGACAGAATTGGAAGGGGTGGTCTTCAGCTTAAAAAAAGGCAAAGCCCCGAGACCTGATGGCTTCCCTACTAAATTCTTTCAAGATTTTTGGGACATTATTAATCATGATTTGCTAGAGCTAGTCCAGGAGTCTTACTCTAGCAAAGAGATGCTCCATGCTTTGAATGCCACTTTTCTTGTCCTTATTCCGAAGAAGGACCAAGCTAACCAGCTTGATTTTTTAGGCCCATCACTCTTTACAATGTGGTATATAAAATCATTACTAAACTCCTTGCAGAGAGGCTTAAATCTTGTCTTCCCATGGTGATCTCGGAGGAACAAGGCAGTTTCATCGCAGGCAGAAAAATTTTAGATGGGGTGGCTATTGCGTCTGAAGCTATTCACTCTATGAGTATGTCCCAGGAGCAGGCCATGTTCATTAAGTTGGATATGGTGAAAGCCTATGATAAAGTCAATTGGGGCTTTTTGTGGAAAATTCTTTAGGCTTTTGGCTTCAACCAGGACTGGGTTCGATGGGTTATGAGTTGTGTTACCACCCCCTCTTTCTCAGTCCTTATTAATGGGGAGCCCACATAGTTGTTTGGCACATTGAGAGGCCTTCACCAAGGAGACCCACTCTCCCCTTATCTATTTATCATTTTGGCTAAGGGACTTGGGTGACTCATCAAATCTCGAGTTTCTCAGAACTTGCTTCATGGCTGGCGATGGGGGAATGGATTGCCTACTTTGTCCCACCTTCAATTTGTTGATGACACTGCTCTATCTGGGAGATCTCAAATTTGGGAAGATAGTGCCTTTTGGCTTGCCCTTGATACTTATCTGGCAGCTTCTAGGCAGAAGATTAATGAGCACAAGTCTTTCCTTTTTTTCTTTAACACTCCTAATTCGATCCAGAGGAGGATTGCTACTATCCTGAGGTTTCAGATTCACGCTCTACCCCTAACATACCTGGGGGTCCCTATTGTACTGGGAAGGCAGCCTAGGCTCTTCTGGCAGAATGTTCTCGACAAACTTAGAGAAAAAGTGAATCACTGGTCCCATAGATGGCTCTCTACCACTGGCAAGATGACTCTTCTACAATCTGTGATTCAAGCCCTTCCCATATATCAGAGCATGATTCAGGCTACCCTAGTGTACTTTCTTAAGGAATTTGATGCCCTTTCCCATAAATTCCTTTGGAATGGTAATCTACAAAGTACCAGGTGGAGTCTTATTCACTGGAACACTGTATGCTGGCCAAAAAAGGAAGGAGGCTTAGGATTGCATTCTGCCATCTTGGCCAGCCAAGCTCTTGCAGCCAAAATCTACTGGCATTGGTGCTCCAGTCAAACTCACCTTTGGGCCTGGATTCTGGCTCAAAATTATTATCTTGGTGCTGACCCATTTGATATTGCTATGCTGCCTCTTGAGGGAAGAGGCTCCATGGTGTGGAATACCCTCAAGCGGGGAGCACAACTTGTGAAACACGGTCATTTTTGGATCTGCAATAGTGGTACAAAGGCACTTTTCTGGAGTGACTCCTAGGATGGGTCACCCCCTATATTATCCTCCCATCCACATCTGTAGGCCCTTTGTGACTCCTTCCTTGCTGCGGGATGGAACACGGTGGATCACTATAAGGAGGCTTTCAACTTGGGCATGGTAGTTGGATACCACTAGAAGAATTCTTCTGATTGGTTGCCGGGGGGCTCTTTAGAGGATCAAATTGAGCTATCTAAGATTTTGGCCTCTAGAGGTTGCAGCTCTTTACAAGAACGTGATGTTTTGGCCTGGGGAGGAGCCCCATCTGGGTAATATTCTGTATCCTCTGGGTACCTTACATTGATGAAGCAAATTTTTGGGGCAGCAAAGATCCGCTAGTGGAAAAAAGCTTGGAACTATTTTTCTTGGCCTAAATGCAACTTTTTCCTCTAGACACTGGTTCACAATAGGTGTCTCACTTGGGACAACCTCTATAAATGAGGATTCCAAGGTCCATCCATATGCTTCTTATGTTATAGTAATGAGGAGACGGCATCTCACCTCTTCTTTCAATGCCCCTTTGCAAGACAGATTTGGCACCTATGGTGAAGTGTGTGGGATCGCCCATTCTGCCACGCCTCCTCTCTCTCTAAATTCTAGGACCGGCTGGGCCACCCACCTGCTAAGGCTGCATTTCTCAAGGTCGCTTGGCTCATTGGACCATCTCTTATCCTATGGCACATGTGGCTGGAACGAAACAGAAGGATCTTCTAAGGCATGTCTCTTGAAATCAGACTCTTGTGGGGGAAAATTGTTGGCACTGTGCTTGAGACACTTCAGGCAAAATGTGATCTTGCTGCTGCTCTAGACCTAGGGGATGCAGCTATCTATTCAAGACTTCTTCTTGCTTCCCCCAGCGACACGACCCTTGTTCCACTCATGCACATGGCAAAGTGCACTAGGTAGAACCCGCAGCCTCCTCTTTAGATGCCCCCTGTAGCTGGCGTTCTCAAAGTGAACACTGACGGCTCATCCAGAGGAAATCTTGGGGCAGTTATGCTCTGATAAATGAAAAAGGCTTGTCTTAACTTTCAATTTAATCCATTAAAACACAACCGAAGTGCTTAACATTGTTTTATTTGTGGTAAAATAACCATAACATACGATGCTTCCTCCGAATCTGTCTCAGCACCTGGATCAACTCGTTGACCAGGATAAAGCTATGTAATTTTTTCTGGTTTCTTTTTCCATTTTCAATAAATTTTTACCCTTCTAGTTTTAAAAAAAAACTATCATGAACTAAATCCTATGGATTTTTAACATTTCCATTTAATGTGTTAAACCATCTAAGTGTTGAAACATCTAAAAATGTGCAAAGAAATTTGCCCATTACTCCCTTCCTATAATCCCATTACAAATACAATAGCTTTTAAATTATTAAATAAAGGAAAGAGCATTTTTCATTACAAAGGGATTAAAAATAGGAATCTTACCCATTCTCCTCTCTTTGATAAATGAAAAATTGTCTTAACTTTCAATTTAATCCATTAAAACACAACCGAAGTGCTTAACATTGTTTTATTTGTGGTAAAATAACCATAACAAATTACTAAACCAACAATACAAGAGGATATGAATTTATTTTATTTTATTTATTTGTTTGTTTATTTTCCTCTCTTTTTTTATTTATCTCTTTTATTTTCTTTTTACAATAGAATACTACAATGACACAATAAAACCTTGAATGACCAAGGTAAAAATTGGAATGACTGTGGTGAAAATTGGAATGACCACATGGTAAATATTGGAATGACCATGGTAAAAATTGAATTTACCCTGGTAAACACTATTCACATTAAAATTGAAATGATTGTAGTAAAAACTGAATTTACTACAATAAAACTAAAATTATTATGATGAAATCTGAAATTACTATGATAAAACTATAACTATAAGACTAGACTGACGATGGGAAACATTTATTCATTGTAATAATAATACTAAAACAATAATTGTATATTGACTTGCAACTAATTTTGAAGGCTACTACTACAAGGAATTATCTCGACAATGGAACCAAAATGTCAACCCAATCAAGCATTTAAGATATATTACACTAAGAACTCTTTATTCTATGATTGTATTAATAATACTTAGTTTTTGTTTTGGTGGTGTTAATTTGGAGGTAACTCAACAAACACAATACATGGTCAATAGGAAAAATGGTACAAATAATTTAAACAATAATAGAATGAAACATATAACTATATTAATAGAAATATGTGTTTTACAATCTCACCCAAATTAGATTCCACTAATTTTTACCACATCCACATGGACTACACTCACTAGCCTTCTAATAGACTTTCTGAGAGAAACTTTATGTTTACACAACCCAAATAGCTTCCTTGACACTCTATTTCTAAGACTCTAGGATTCTCATTTTATCTTTTTTTGTATCTATTTTATATCTCCCTTTTGTCTCTCTTTCTATTTATCCTTTTGTCTTCCTTATTCTAGATATGAAATTACAAATCAAATAACTATCTCAAGGATCTAAAAAACCTAGCCATGTGATTTCTTCACATGGTATATTACACAACCCATTGGCACATGAGATCCTAGTGTACCCTTTTTCTTCTAATTTTATAGTGTTTAAATGCATCCTTTTATATAATATCACAAAATTCCACCTCATCTAAAGCTAAGATAATAAATCAACTCTAACCAATTAGAATACATATCTCAACTCTCATATTTACACATAGGCTTATCACTTATGTAGGATTAAATTTTTAAATCACAACCTACCATATATATTCCTACCTAATCACCTAATAATAGACCAAATATTATTTTTTTTTAAAAACATCATTTTTTTGGAATCATTACAAATATAATATTATTTATTTGGGACTGCCTTGACCCTAGTAACTTACTTACCATGACAGTGATATTTTAACATTACCATAGCCATTTACAATAATTTTTTACTTTTTATTATAGACCATTATTTTCACATTATTCCCTAAACCACTTTTACCATTACCATGGAATATTTAATATTTGATTTATGACATTCTATGGTGTGTGCCATTACTCACTGGTGAACACTTATAATTTATAATGGATGCTACTATTAATTGCACTTTACACAAAATTATTTACATCTAAAATAATGAGATTTAAATTTTGGAGGAAAAATTTTGGTTTTGAAAGGTTTCTTTTTTATCCTCTATTAGGGTTTTACTTTTAAAATGATTTCTTATTTTTTATTTACATTTAATTAAAACTCTAACATTGTTGTAATGTATGTTAATAGTTTGTATTTTGTAATCCATGCTATGATTTCCATGGTTGTATGTTTCTTTCCTAAAATATACAATGTATTTATAATTCATGCAATAAAATGGGTTAAATTCAACTGAAATAAAATTATTACATAATAATAAATCTTATCCATCCTTAATAACATATATTGCATAAATATTAAATCTGAAATGTCTAGGATTTGTGATTATAAAGCTACATCTTCCCAAGCCATGATAGGTAATGTACCTAGTGTTACCATCATTGGTAAGACTCAAACCTTGAATAAACCTATTTATACTATCATCATTAATTCACATCATATGGTTAATATGATGCATTCCATATATAAATTATAAAAAAAATTCCAAAACTTATCTCTAAACATCAAGTCACTTGAATATAAACTTGCACATGCCCAAAATCCTAATCATGATACTATAAATTGCATCTATAGTTCTCCAATAAAAACCTGTGTCACAAAATATTTCATCTCCAACATGGATTATGAAACATAAAATATCTATGAATCATTAATCCTTAAATTTTAATAAGCTAAATACTTCTCTAAGTAAAACTCTCATAAACATGCTTTGAAATAAATTAATCGTCTTACCTCCCATTAATACTATGCAAATGTCTAAGTATTATTGTGCTTATCATATATTCCATGTGCATTCTACCAATATTTTTCATGCTTGGAAACATATAATAAAAAATAGTTTTTATATTGGTGAGCTTACATTGGATACATCTAGTAAGACACCACAATACTCAAGCACACCTTTCAATATTTAGCAACTACTCCAATTGTGGTTTTGTCTCCCACGATGCTAAAATAAGACTTGACTAAAGAATAATTTACTAAGAAAGAGACACCTTATAAGGAGGTCAAAAATAAATACGTACCTAAATAAAACTATCCCATAAATGAAAAATTACATCTTCATGATTATTTATCCATGCATATGATACCAATGATTATGAATATATTGAAAAACAAAGAATATCCAATAAACCAATCCTAAAATATGGTGTGGTATAGTATACATAACATTATACAAATATATAATGTGATATTGATCTAAATTACATATATAAATTAGGGAATTATGACATGTATGCTGTAGTGCCTACATTTGAAAATACCCTAGATGCAATCATAGGTTAATTGAGACATAAAAATACAAAAAAAAACAAATATTCATAAAAATAAAAAATAAAGACCTTTGAATGACATGTTTTATAGGTATACATTGATTTATTATGTTATTCATCATATTACATATCCATTTTATACATACATGATTTTCATGGTAAACATCAGTGAGATGTAGGATATACAAGAAACATATGATACATGGACATATAAATGTGTGACATTATTTAAACCTATGGTAAATATTTATACATTAGGTGCATATCTATACTATTGGAATATTTGTAGACTTATCATGTAATATATTTATATACTAGTCCATTGATCATAGTAGATAGTTATACATGACTTGATCATGCTTATACTTTAGAGTACTATATCCTTATGGATATTATGTTTTCTCATACTAGATGATGATATTGATCTATTATGTGGACTAACATTTCTTGCTCCATGTGTGCCCCATATTGATGATTATGGCATTGTATGATCATTGATGTGTGTTATGTTGAGTGTTTTATGGGTCCATTTATTATGTCTTGTCATGTTGTGTGTCAGTTGTGTTAGAGGATATTCTATTTTGTGTCATGGAAATGACATGCCATGTCTTGTATGCTTATGAGATTCTTGTTCATGATATTGTGTGGATGTGTGTGTGTGTGTGGTTACATATATGATTTTTATTATGATTTTGGTATCCTTATTTATACCATTCATATTATGTGTGATGCCATGATTTTTATCATTCATCCACTACAAATCTTATCACTGCGAGATTAATTAAGATATCAAATAGACTAACAATTATATGCCCATTACCTTGGATTACATGTTTCAAACATGCTTGAATGATCAAACACTTTTATCATGACATATGTTATCATGTTTTTATACATACATTACATGATTATACTTTTATATACAACACATGATGTACATAACTCTTTTGATAAGTGATTCACAAGCTTCAACCCTCATATCAAAATGGGGAATATAGTGGGTTTGTCTTGGATATTCAAGCCATGATAGACAAACAAGACACATTTTGGAATAGATTATGTGATTCATATGGGTCAAATTAAATATATTGAGACATATGTGGAGTATTCTATAATATTTTTAGGAATGTTTGAGGCTATCTATGAAATTATGATAGATAGATAGATAATAGAATTCTATATCACTTTGAGGTACAGGTGGATCATATTTGGGGTAATAATTTTGTTCATGCAAACATTTTGTAACTTTATGTGTTTTAGATCGATGGTGAATGATACTAATACATAATAACTTTGTTTCTATAATCCATTTGTAGTAGGTGATCCTTTTACATATGAACCTGTTTTAGAATTACATTTTTACATAAAAGCCTAGTTTCAGTGTTTCAAAAAAATTATGATGATATTCAAAGCATGGGGTTTAAGTTTTTTTTATCTGTAAAATTTTAGTACTCATTATCCAATGTTGGTTGAGGCATTTACACTCCTCAACTCATAGGTTTAGTGTTTACATATCCTTGTGTCATGATCACCCCATGATATTCTTCAAATGAGTTCAAAAAAGGGTAGCTTGCTTAGTATGCCCTTATGAGTATTCATTCCTTGGATTTTCCATTTCATGTGATTCAATGATCTAAATTAATTTGGATTTATTATATTAAGAATACATTAATCTATACATTTTTTTACACAATTCATATAGAGCAAAGGGAACATTCAGGGCATACTTATCAACACCAAGTGTCATTATCACGAGTATCAAAATTCTTGTTTTATTATTTTAATTTAGAAAATTTAATATTATTTTAAAATGAGGGAATCTATATCCACATAAATTTGGTATTAGACATATTTGTAACATAAAATTTGACATGCTTTGACATTGTGCATACATTTTACTCTTATTCACACTTTTCCTCTATCTCTCTACCAATCTATTATCTTAGCCAACCTTATTCACTAGATACACTTATTCAATATCAACCTAGTCTAAGTAACCTTCCATAATCTCAAGAAAACCTTCTCCATATCTTACATCATTGATTTATACTCCAAGAATACTTAACAATTATTTTTTATTTTGGTAAGTCTACATTAGGTCATAATAGACATGTTCATGGGTTGGTCATAGTGTAAAATAGTAAAGATTCATCTATAAATACAGATCAATCCTAAGGTTATACTCATATTGGAAAGTCTTTAAAACCTTATAAAATCCACTACCACTCTCTTGAGACATTATCACAAAGGCATACATATTTTAAACCCCTAGAAATGAGTATCAATCCAAGTCTAAATACATACAAAATTCAAAGTTGCATGGTGCCAAGTGTCAAAATCTAAACATTACTTTGCATTTTAGATTTATCATGATGTTTCACACACACACACACACACACACAAATGGGAGAACTCTTTATGTTTTGAGTCATCCTCAAAGTATTGTAGCATAAGCAATGTTTAATTATTCAATGAGTATTAGTTTGGGTTGTTGAAATGAATATATTGAACCCTTTTTCATGGCCATTTAGTGGTTGAAAACAAAACTTGGGATTATCCAAAAGTAAAAGGAAAATACAAATCAGCACCTAAGACCAAAGGTGAGTGCATACACAAGGTTAATTTAGAGTTACGTGAGCATAGGTTTGAGGAGTTAAAAACCATCAAAGTATACATAGACACTACCAATAGAGCTAGAGTAGTACTAGCTACTATATGGATCTTAGTTTAATGATAATGTCCAAATGATTTTTTATCTACTATTTTATAATCCAAGTAGTGAAAGAGCTACACAAATAATTTTCATAATTAGTGATGATTATTGTGAGCAACATAATATTAAAAACTCTAATTATGTCTCTTCCTTATTCCTTTATGAAATTCAAATCATCTAAGTGAAATATCATCTATCCATTTTCAAATTAAATTTGTATTTTAATTTTATATTTTACATAATTTTGATCTACATTAGATTTAAATTATTTATATCATCTAAATCTAAAATAGTTAAAACAATACATTATAATTAACTTGATATCTTGAGTAAGAAGCCTTTAGTTCTAACCTTGTTGTATTTGTTTTCAAACTCTAAACTTATGGTGAAGTCATATGTTGATCATCATCATTTGAATACAATTACTTAGGAATCTCAACAAATTTTATCACTCAAACATTTATTTATAACCTCTCTTGAATTAGTTACATTACAATAATATTCATACTCTAGGGGAACTTCATGCATATAGTCAAGATTTTCCTTCGGTATTAAAATTTCCAAATGTTTATAGACTCTTTTGAAGGGATCCCATCTCTAATACTCTGCCTTATGAAGTTTTGTGCTCGGACCTCATTTCTTTTTATCTCTAAGACAATAAATTTACAAAATGCCTAGCCACCAAGTAAAATGGATAACTTCAAAAAATCCTAAATTTATTTGTCTTAACACTCTATAAATACCATATAGAATGATGACACACCTTCATAGAAACTAAATGTTCATGCACACAAAAAATTTATAATGAGGTGCAATTAAATCCCTCTAAAATCTAATTAAAATGCCTTGGATATAAAATAGACATATCCATATTGACCTTGATGATTCCATCGTAGGCTTATAAATTATAGGGAATTCAATACCATGAATGTTTTATTTAACCTTGGGTATAAAGAAGTCATAAATCATGATATAATAATCATACTTCATGTTCTTATACATGGCATTTCATACTGCATGAATGGGTGTTTATGATATGGGGTCTACTAATGAAACATAAATGTATTTAAATTCAATAACAAATAGATACAATTTATGAGGACATAAAGATATTTTCTCCTTGTTCACATTTTTGAAACTATTTGACAAGGTTAAATTAAATAAACTCACCTTAGGTGATTTTCCATTCATTATAATTCCATGTAACATATGAACCTAGATTAAATTAAGACCCCTTCATCCTAAATCTATTTTTTTTATTATGTGTTGTTAAATAAATGCTTAGATGTGTTTTTTAAGTCATCCCATAAATTATTTGTTATTATCCCACATACATGGGAAATAGTAGTTGTCTTTACTAAATTAGTTTAATTAGAGAGCATAGGGAAGAGAAAGGTTGTTTATCAAATGTATTTTTATTGATAATTTCTCTAAGGAGTTTGCATTATTGAATAGGCATGTGATATTTTTAATTCAATTACATGATGTTAATAAAATATTGCTCTTTTTATTTTATTATAGTGCATATTCAACATTCATGTTGTTCACATATTTTGGTGCAATAAGGTTCTTATTATATATTATCAAATCTCTTTCCATGACCATTTTTTCATAGCAACATCATGGCTTTAGTATGATATCACTTCAACCTATCCATAATTTAGTGATTAGAATGTGGTAATAGAAATAGGGGAATCTACGTATGATTGTATATGAAAGCCTAGATAAAAATCACTAGTATAAGCATAAAGATAGTCTAAGAGAACAAATAAAATTAAAAAACATACTACTCTAACAATATGTAAAATAAATCTGTCTACCAAAGAAAATAAAATATAGCTATTAGGGATAGAGATACTCACCTTAATTCGAATTATCAATGAATAAATCTCCCCCTTCACTCTAGTATCACTTTTAAAGATATTTTGAAGATTAATGCATTAAATGGAAAGCATTGAGATATGAGTTTCTTTAATTCAAAACTTTAAAGACTAATGGGAACATCCTTGATTCAACTTCCTCATATTGAACTTCGAAGACATTGAGCAAGACTAAACCTCCATAAGAATAAGATTGTATCTCAAATTTTATCTAAAATACTTAGGTTATAATTTTCATGCACAAATAGATTAGATGAGTGTTTTTACTATAAAATAACATATAATACCCCTATAAATAATATTTTAAGTCTTAAAAGTTACCTAGATAAAATGTTGATGGATTTGATCTAGATTGATTTAGTATAGTGAATCAAAAATAACATTGTACTCAGTCAGAAATGTCAATCTAGTACAAATACGAAAACAACTAAATCAATCAAGATAAATTTAGTTAGAAATCATCATAGGTAATAAATAGACTAAATTAATTAGGATCAATTTATTAAGAAATACATGGGATGAAATAGAACTAGATTGATTTAGATCTATCTAGTAGGAAAAAATCAAGATACTAAGCAAAATGAGAGGAATGAGTGGGAAAGAGATAGAGGAGGTTAAATATATCTAAATTCATGTAGTGATGATAAATAGGTATAATTATACAATATGTACGTATATTTTAAATCACTAAAAACTAACCCCACCCCTTTCCTAATGCACTCCTTAGATAGTGTACTTCAGGAGATTGATGCACCAACAATTATTGTAAGAGAGATCATCAATAATTGAAAATTATAGGTATATACATATCCCCCACCCAAATATAGTGTAATGTCAGATGGTGATCTAGGAAAGAAACATATAAACTCACAAGCATAAAAATAAATATTTTAAAAAATTATTGATAAGATGAGATAAATGAAAGAATATAAATGAACATATGCACCTTCACTTACATACCTGAACATAAAAATCATGACATAGTGTACCAAATAGGTACTAAGGTAACTATAAAAGGCTTAGTGAATATAATGTTGATTTGAGTTTTCAATCTCAAATTTCAACTAATATAGCAAGCCTAAAAATAAGAGAAAAAAATGAAATTTCTACAAAAATATTCCTTTTGTACAAAAAATTTCTTGTAATGTCAGGATTCTAACCCTTGTTTCAGTTCAAAAAATGGACTACAAAAACAAAGATATATTCAAAAATTAGATTCCATTAGATACATTTTGAAAATTTTAATTTTTTAATATTTTACTAAAAATAGGTAAAAGAATAATCATTTGAGCATTTTCTATTTGAGATAACAAGATCTCTAGGCATTCATTTTTTATGTGGAGAGAGACAATAGCTAGAGGATGGGGAGATAGACACCATGGAGGAGGCCAATAACCTGTTTCCATAGCTATTGAGGTAGGTTATGCAAGTAATTTTGGGTTGGGTAGACAAGTTAGATTGAAGAAAATGGAGTGCCAGAGAAAATATGTGTGATGTAATTTTCCCCCACGAGCATCAATTTGTAGAAAAAAAATTGATATATTATGGGTAGGAGGAAAATAAATCTTTATCAAAGTTTTAGGTAATTTCTAGAGTCCAATTAAAAATCATTGTTGCAAAGATAACTAAATTGGCCATGTCGAATTATTTATATAGTGAAAATTATGAAATTGGCCAATCTAGTTTTAAATTGAAAAGATGGTCGATTTAACAATAAATAATATGTTCAATCTAGCATAAAAGTGTAATGTCATGGTTAATTTAGTATAAATCAAAAATATGGATGACTTTGTAGGAACTAGTATGGTTGATCTAGATGAAAATATGTTGTCTTGGTTGATTAGTATAAAATCAGAAATATGGTTGTTCTAATGGGAACTAATATGGCTGATCTAGTATAAAAATATGATGGCATGGCTAACTTATTATAAAATTGTAAATATATTCATTTAACTTGAACTAACATGGATGATCTAGTTGAAAAATGCAATGTCATTACCGAATTACTATTAAATTGAAAACATGGTTGATTTAGTAGAACTAGCATGACCAATCTAGTTGGAAAATGTGATGTCATGGCTGATTAACATATAATCAAAAATATAGCTGATTTGGTAGATCTAACATGGAAAATCTACTTGTTTTACTATTTTTTTCAAAATTGTATAGTTTTACTTTATTTGAGTTGATTTTTTCTTTATTTTTGTCTTATATAAGATTAATTTGGATTTATTTTTTGAAATTTTATAAGCATAAATAAAACCTTGATTGTGTTGGTTATTCGATGCTAACTAGTTACTATATTTATTAAAAAATATTTCAATAGAAGATAGATCTTGACTATTGAGTCTAGGGATTGAAGGTAAGATGGAGATGTGGAAGGTGTCTTTAGATGAAAGTTTTTTATTGGTGTTCATATGGTAGTAATAAATAAGTATATACACCTTCAAATGGAAGTTGTATTGGGAAATAGTGGAGGTATAAATTACCCTATAGGGTTTCATGCCATTTTGGGTCTATCAGTGGAGGGTGTAACAATGGTATTTGGTACACTAGAGACTATGGCTGAGAGGTAAGAGCTAGCACATTGGGCCATATTGTCTGATATATATGAGTCGATATGAATTGTATGACTTTATTACATGTATTCTTCATAGACTATGGACATCTAGAAATCCATTATATGGATGATGGTCACATGTGTGTTTTATCATAAGTCTAGTAGTGGATGACATTTATTTATGATTATAATGTGTCAGGCCACACTAAAGAAAGGCATAATATATAATATGCAAGTGAGCATCTAGGTACAACTTGTTCATGATTCTAATATATTTTTACTAAATAGTAATAGATGATGAATCCTATGATTCTACTTTCCTATTGGATAAATGAAAGTTTTCCTATGTATCAACCTATAGGATTACCACATCAGTTGGATTGCCACATCAAGTGCAAAATCATTTACCTTGGTATAGATGATGGGCACAAAAAAGTGGGATAATATATGTCAATGAGTGCCTAGGACTGAATGCATTTTTAGGAACCTAATAACATAGACACCATATTATGAGATTATGTATGCACAGACATCATGGCCATCTATTATTTAGGACTGAGGACTGACCAAATTGACTAGCCACTAAATTTTTTGGATGAAGCCACATTCTTGCACCAAGGTCATGGGATAGTTTTAGAAGCCTTATAGCATGTGATATGATATGGAGATAAAGATTGCATGAGGTCAAGAACCACCACCACAATTTATAGTTTCAAGATGTTGGTGTGCCCTTCGAGACTAGAAGAAGAGAAGGTAGTGACATTAGATAGCTATAGAAGGCATAGGAGTGAGGCTGGGGATTCTATTTTAAGACATCTTATAAATACTCATGGAAGATGTTTATCAAGAGAGGCCTAAAGCATGGGTAGTGTGGTGGTGGGATAAAGCATCAAGATGGTTAGTGTTGGTGGTACATAGGTAGAGATGGATGAGAGCCATGGCAACCCACCAGTAAGAGGATGGAATAGAGGATGAGAGAGTCCTCAATGATTTATCAAACAAGGAAACCATATTTAAGATGCATCCACACCTCGGTATAAAATAGTTTGTTTAATTTTTAATCACTTCATTTATAAAGTTATATATTTACCTACTTGGTATTTGTGATATATTTAATTTTATTTAGATATATATTATGATCTAATGTTGCTTTTGGTTTTATTTTTTAGATGTTATAGTAGATACAGCATAGTGGGAATCCATGATTGAGTCCACTCACCTAGATCTTAGATGTCATGCTTTTAGATCACCACATAGAAGGTATGCTAGGTCCCATATAACCATTTATAGGGGAACATACTTGTTGGTTTATATTTGTTAGATTTATTACATATGATATACAATGATGAGATCAAGTTATTGTTGGTTTTTTCACCATTTCATTCTAACAAGAGGAGATTGTGTGGCATGGTTTAGATGGCTATGGCATAGATGTCCTTATCCATAGATCAAATATATGTGTCTACCACGCTAGCAGGTATGTAGCAAGAGAGTGTAGTTTCAAAGTAGAAGTGAAATTGATTAGTTATAAACCATGAGAAAGTACTAATGGCTCAAGTGATAGACTTAGAGACATGATGGCTAGAGCATAGGGAGATTCAAAAGGATAGTGTTATAGATCTCATTCTCTGGAGAGGTCTTTCATAAGGTTTAGATATGTGGCTTCTTTTTAAATCATGTCCCCTCTCCCACCTAGGGATAAAAGTGACTCATGGTTGTAGATTTACATATGTTTTGCTTTTTTATTGTACATGTGATGTAATAAAATTTTGATATGTATGTGTGTATGTGTATGTGTATGTATGTATGTATGTATGTGTATGTATGTGTGTGTGTGTATGTATGTATTATTTATGTATGTATATGCATATACATATGTATATGTATGTGTGTGTGTGTATATGTATGTGTGTGTGTGTGTACACACACACACATACATCATACATACACACATACATTCCCAATCCTCTTGCTATCTTGAAAACTAGGCATTGTTGATAGGTTGTTCACACCTATTGCACTATCGGTCTATAATTTGATCATAATCTTTAATCCATTAGTCTCTTTTATCCACATCATCACTTTTCATACTAGCTCAATCCTTTTGACATATTTTGTTCCATAACATTTATTTGTTTTTTATTCTGAGAATTCTACATGGTTTTAAGTTTATGTTGACATTAGCACTTATGGCATGGTAATGTAGTTTTATATCATTTGTATATGATGTTTTTGGTGTGTTTCATTATTTTATTAAAAAAATTGAGTATATGCATTGTTTAAATATGATTAAAGACTAATTTTAATAATGACATCTTAAGTAAGTAGATAGAAAAATCAGTAAATAAAAAACATGAATAAATGATCATAAAAACATATCAATTGTAAGATAGATGAAAATCTAAAGGTAAGACATAAGATGTGAAAAATATTCATAAATCACATCAAATTTAAGATAGATGAAGATCCAAAGTAAAGCATAATATGTGAAAAATAAATATAAAATATCCAATGTACTAAGATGAAAATGTAAGTCAAACAAAGGATTGAATTTTTTCCTAAAATGAGTTATCCAATGTAGGTAGACAAAAATATAAAATAAACAAAGGATAAGAAATAGAATATAATAACCTCCAATATACGATTAAAATATATAAAACAAAGGGTATGAGTTATTATAATATGGTTTTAAAAGTATCCAGTGTAAACAAATGAAAATCTAAATCAAATAAAGGATGTGCTACACATGGAAGCAAATGAGTAAAAACCCAAAATTAATGTTTGTAATGGAGTGTTTTATAGGAAAATATGACTATTTATAGTCATAACTTAAATTATGGAGATGGTAAATATATTAAATTTGATGGGAATTTGTGAGCAAGGCCTAGTTTATTCCCCAAGGTCTTATAATACAATTCACAAACTAGAGATCCAAGATGCATAATAATTAAATATATGAGTCAAATCTAAATTAAAGAGATATAAAAATGGATATGAAGAAAATTTAATTGGTTAACCATAATAAATATCCATCAAGTGGATGTTTGGAAGTGATAAAAGGTGATCAAAATGAAGTAAGGCACCACATCGGTGATGTATAAATTATTATTCAGAACAAGACACTCTAATCAAATCAGTAAGACTAATAGGTTTCAACATCAAGGACCTAGAGAACCCCACCTAACAATCATGATATTTGGATAACAATTAGATTATATTTATATTCCCATGAATGATATTACATGAGAAATAAAATAATCCTATGTTAATAAAAGTATCCTACCTTCTCATAATGTGTTCCCCATTCCTCGTGACCCCTTATAAATTTGTTAGTCTATTACAAGGATTGGGTAATTATGTGATAAAATAGTGGGAACTAATTATATATATGAAACCTCAAACCCTATTCTATTGGCTTAACGTACCCCAATTGGCCTTCTATCATGAGGTTATGTGTTGTTTAAGCTTTGATTAGGAAAGGGGGTGTGTCTATGATATGATCACATCTTTTGGTGTGATTTAAATTTTGAATGATGTTTTTTTTATTTTGAAATTTACTTTCTCTTTATAATTTGTGTTTTATTTTACATATCTATCTTGGCTTCTGATTTATTATGATTTTTTCTATTTTTACCCTCCATATATATTTAGAATATCAACAATAAGTGCTAATGATGACTAACATAGGAGATTTGATATATAGCAGTTAAATAATATAATCTAGGGACTAATAAGTATCGATACTCCTAGATTTAAATTTTATAATAGAATGAAATCTCAAAACTAACCTAAGTGTGCCTCAAGTGAAAGGTAAGAAATAGAAAAGGGGGATCATGAAAAATCCATCCAAAGATGATAAACTACATATATGCTAATAGTTAACCATAGGAGTGGAAATGTTTGATTCAAAATTGATTAGGCAACAAGGATATATAATAACATGAACATATAATTCAATTCATATGTCAAGGTGATAAATAAGATAAGACCTAAAAACTGGGGTGCTATGAGAGATGGTAGTAATGTCGCTAGAAAATCATGAAATTTCACAAACCTATAATAGTTATAATGCAAGCACTGATAAAAGGAATCCAAAATGAAGGATGGAAAAAATACATAATGATACCTAAGAATCATGAAGGAAACTATTTCCAAATAAAACTAAGAAGTCACTATAATAATAAATATATCAAATAATAATGAACAAGTGCAATGGTTAAATAAAACCAAAAGGTGAAATAAAATTAAATATACCAAAGAACTGGGAACATGTGAAATGGAAGAATATAACCAATATGTGGTGAAATTAAAGATACCAAATAATCAAGAATAGGTGAAAATGTCATATAAAACCAAGTGATGAAATCCAAGTAAAGATCATGGTGCAATAAAGTAAACAATGATAAAAATCTAATGCTAAAGATAGTAATTTAAAATCAAAAAATGTGAAGTAAATAATATGATACAATCAATAACCACTCACAAATAGATTTTAATGTGTGTGCACACACGGTCAACAACATTTAAAATATAACATGTTAAATAGTATCTCACTCAATCATGGCCACTTCTAATTTTTCATATATCTACATAAGGACTTCCTTACGAATGAAATCAATGGAGAAAATGGATGTGTTATAATAGGGAGGATGTTAATCTTCCACCTATGAGTAACATAAATAGTGAATAAAATATTATATCCATAGAGATGGTTCTATATATTAGGTAGAACGCTCCTTTATCCTATGGGTATCATGTGAAAGCTACTAGCTATCCTAAGGTTTTGGCCTAGGAAATGTTTATAAATTTTTTTGAATGGCTCTACATTATCCATAGAATGTGTAGAACACTCATGCTAGAGACAATATATATCCTCATTTATTAGGATGTATGTTGGATTTAATTTTGGAAGAAGCATATCTAATTGAAGATTAAATTCAACAGCCTCAAGATGAAGTAAATCAAAATAGTGTCAAAGATATTTAAAATTAGTTGAAGAATGTTTACTTATCATATGAAGTTATAAAATTTCCTAGGATTAGATGAATGTGGTGGTTGAATATCTATGGTAGGAACTTGTCCTTGTGAATTTTTTTACTCTAAATATCTTTTATATTCTCTATAGTTCTAGTTTAAATACCTGAGGGTATTGTGAAAGGTACAAAACTATATTTTTATCTATTTTAGTGAAACATTTTATGTTTTCAATTGGATTATCTTGGTCATAATCTCATGAGGAAGAAAACTATATGGCCCGGATAATGGATCAGTGTAGGAATGAGCATGGATCATGGTAGGAAGGGAATCAAAAATAATGGGGACATAAATTACCTATGAACTAGAAATTAGATCCTAACATACCTATCAGAAGATTTTTAAAAAAAATCCCACTAAACTGGTTGAGACTTGAATTGAATTTGCATGAGTTGCTTTTTCATTTACATGAATTGTTAATAATTGATGGTTTGCATGCTAACTATCTGGTTTATGACCTATAAAATTAATTGTGTTGTGTCAATTATGTTTTATATTAAATTAGAAGCTTGGGTAGCATGTTGAAAAGCTTAAGAAATGTAGAATTGAAATTAATATTATTATTAATTTAATATATTTTAGTAGGAACATTAAATCTAAGACATTCCATGCTTCTAATTAAAATAGGCATGGTGGATGTAGAATGGATAGGGGAAGGAAATAATTTATTGGGACCAAGTCCTATAGTAAATATACATGGAAGAGAATATGTCTCTTTAAAACATGATATCATATACAACTATTGGATCATTTCCCCTATGTTTACGGTGGTTTTGGAGAAAATTTAGATTTAGAAATGTATTCAAGAACATCTTCCTCTTTACCCTCAAATTCATGGGTTTCAAGGTTTATGCATTTCTTATATTTCTTGGTATTATATGGATCAAATCATTTATTTCTAGTTAAATCCATGTTACAACCATCAAAATGATGATCCTAGGAGATAACAAAGTTTCAAGTTGTAGGTTGATGAGAATCCTTATTGGTATTGATTAATTCCATAGAACTAGGATTTTTGGTATAGAATGCTTGAAAATATTAGTCAAGTTCATCTTGGGATTACTAGAAATATTGCATTTTGGAAATTGATAACAATACTTTCAGAATTCTAAAGGGAAAGAATTTTTACAAATAATATAGTTTTAAAAATTTGGAAAACTTAAGACAATGACACTAAGAAGAAGGGAAAAGAAAATATGAATATGATCCAACTAGTAATGGGATAAGATTCACGTTGGGTTCACTAAAATGTATATACAAAAAATATGGTTGACAATATAAATATCCTCTAATATATAAAATAGATAAGAAAAAAATAGGACCAACTACATATAGAAATGTTGCATTGTATAATAAGGCGAGCCTATAAGTAAAAGTTGTTTGAAAGAGGGGTATCAAGGACATAATAAGGAAACCACATGAAAGGAATTGATGAATAAGTGAAACCTAGATCCAAGAGTGTATGAATATAACCTAACAATATATAAATTCAAAATGGTTATAGTGGTTGTATTTTCATGCAAAGGTAGTGAAAACTAATCTAAGCCTAGATAAAAAAAACTATTGATGGTTTTATCTACAAGCCTAAATAACATACACTAGTATAATCATAAAGATAGTATAGGTGAGGAGAGGAGTGTCAAAAACATGATACTCTAAAAATATGCAAAATATATCTATATACTAAATTAAATAAAATTAAAATATTAGGGATATTATACTTACCATATTCGACTTGTTGGAGCGTCAATATCCCCCTTGGCTCAAGTGGCATTTTTTGAAAGAAATTTTATAGGTGAAGGCATAAAATGGCAAGCATGAATACCTCAGTGTCCTTAATTTTTAACTATAAATACTAAGTATCATTGCATTAGTTTAACTTCCTTTTGTTGAGCTTTGAAGACCTTAAGTAAGATTATACCTCCATAAGAATAAGATTATATCTCCCAAATCATTTTATATACTTAAAATAGAATTTTCATACACAAGAAAAGTATATGAATGTTGTTATTCTATCATAATGAAATTTATGAATTCTATAAATATTTTTCAAAGTCCTAAAATTTACATAGTTAAAATTTTGATGAAACCAATATGGATTTGTTTAGTATAACAAATCAGGAATGACACAGTTATAGGTTGGCCATGTCAAACTAGTACAAATGGGAAAATAACTAAATTGATCAAGATCAATTCAATAGAAAAACATCACATGTGACAAATATATTAAATTGATCATGTTTATTTAGTAGGAAATATATGGGATGAAATATAACTGCATAGATCTAAATTGATATAGTAGGAAAAATTCTAAATACTAAGTAGAATGAGAGGAATAAAAGGAAAAGAGAAACAAAGGAGGCTAAACAGAGATGAATCCATGGTGGTGATGATTATAGATAATGATAAGATAATATGGAAATATCTTACAAGGCACCATGAACTGATCCCACCCTTTTCTTAGTGCACTCCTTAGGATGTCCATTCTGAGAGATTGATGCACTACTGAATATTACAAGAGAAATCATTAATAACTAAAAAATATAGGTGTATACATGAAACACCAAAAATAATGGAGGATCCTTTGCTTAAAAATTAAAAAATCATTAGATAAAATCATTGTGCCTCAAATAATGAAGGTAAGGGGATACTTTAAAAATCACCTATTAACCATCTTCATTAGCTCTAGAAGCACACATAACTTCATCGAGCTCGACTATCCAAAACAACTAATTTTTATATATACCCATGCTATAGATTTGAGGTCATGATATCCAATGGAGGAAAATTATCGTGTGAATAAAAATGCAAAAATAATTGAATCTCAATTAGGGACTATAACTAAAAATCAAATATGTTTTTCCTACTATTAGAGGGGAGTGATGTGGTTTTGGGATCATAATGGATACACACACTTGGACCTATCTTGTGGTACGCTTTTAAAATATGGATGAAATTAAAAGATAATGGCCAAAAATAAACCCTAAATGGGCTCCCAATAGGTTCAATGAGTATAATTAGCTCACATCATATGGAAATATTTTTGAAAAAGGGTTCTCGTGGAGTCATGGTATAGCTCTATATTATATAGTGCATTAAATCAATAAACTCGAATCAAAACTTGGATTTTAAATAAATCATGTTAAAAATGTTATTGTATTTTAAGATCCACAAGGATTACCCCCACATAGGTTCTTATCAAAGTATTTCCACAAGCTAAATATTATCCTTATGATACAATCAATTCAACAAAACCTTGGTGTCTCTCATATGAGGCCTAAACAAATGAATGGGATAGGAATTTAGGTCCAATTTATTTTTTGACCATTTAGGATTGGATAATAAATCTTCAACATTTCATACATTTTTTTATTTTTATACCTCTCATAATACATCCATTATTATCATTAAATTTTTGTGTCTGGAAGATTGAACACATATAATAACTAAACCAATCAAGTGCACTATAATATTACCATTCAAGGCATGAACCTTACCATTTATCTCATCAAAATATTGGCATAAATAAATAATGATCTTTGAACATAGAAAACCATCTAGTTTGACAACCACTCTATGGGTAAATGAGGACTTGTCATTCATGTCTCTTCATATTTTTCATTAAAATCCTTTATGTTCTTGTTCAGTGGTGGTGTGTCTTTGATATAAAAAATAAATAATTATAATTCATAAATTGCACACTTGGTAAGTTAATATTGTATATTTAATGATAATGAAGCATAGGATATAAATTAGTCTATATTTTTATGTCACCATGTGTGCATGATAATAAGTGAGAAGTAATTGTTTTTCATTCTCACTTACCACTTTCCTACATTCTATCCTAGTTGGTTAGAATTTTTCTTTCCTATGTATGTGCATCCTATTTTTTAGGGATCATATAGTAGTAATTAGCAATGCAGTAAGGATTATTTGGTGGTGTCATTGATTGTGAGTCCTATAAAAATGATTATAATTAATCTTTCTAGTTAATGAAGTTTGGAGTGTGAAGTACTAAAAGATAATTTATTGTACCAATTAGTGTAGATCCTCATACTTGTTCCTTAATTTTTTTATTTGAGTGGATCCCCTACGAAATTCTAAATCACTGGTATCAAAATTCTAAATCACTGGTATCAAAGAAGTTATAATCCATAGTAGAATTTATGTTCTTAGATTCCTCACTTACATAAAGTTTTCTTTGGTTCACATTATATCTAAACATATGGCACTAACATGTTTATCACACACTGAGTTAATAGGCATAGACTATTGGATCACCTAGTTACAAGCCAAACTTAGTTCACTAAATTTTGCATCTAAAATTTTATAATGTAATTTTAATATAAAGTCATTTTTTACTTTGATAATTTGATTTTATTGATAATTTTTTTTTTTTTAAAACATAAATCATATATATGTATGTATGTAATTAAAAAATAGAAAAAAATAAATCAAATTATTGAGGGGATAACCATCTAGCCAGCCCTTGGTAGTGTGTGTCATGTTCAAACTTGATATGAAGTCCACTTTAGGTAATGTGTTACCAAGGTGTGACCTATTATGTGCATTTTTTAAGTGCATAAAATTATGTAAGTGGTAGTTATCCTCACATGTGTGAGAAGAGTGAGTTTTAAATTTGGAAATGATCTTATCCCACCTTTCACTTAGCCAATAACAATCTCTCACTCACCTCTTGATTTTCTTATATAAGGACCTTTTGTCCTTTTATAAAGTTAGAGTGGAGCTTAGATTCATCTCCAAAGTTGGTAGAGATGTAGTTTGCTAGAGAGTTTTGTTCTTGTGTAACCATTTATGGTTTCACACACATGTACATTGTATATTATGTTAGTGTAATACAATGTATATTATTGGTGAATATCTTTATATGATCTAATCACTATTGTGTGGATGGATATTGATTGTAGATTTTTCTTGGGCCTTCCTCGATTCATATATGATATCAAATCTAGATATGTAATCTCCATCTTGAAATTGTCTCAGATCTAATTTTGTCTTCAGATTTATTTGCATCATTGGTTGTAGATCTGTGGAGAATAAGTTTTATGAATATATTTCTACCTTCTTCAATTTTTGAGTGTTTTTGGTGGATCTAATATTCCATTTGGAGGCATTTTTGTTTGTGAATTTATGTATCTTCATCAATCTCATCATTCTCATGCTACTTCCCAAACCCCCAATCAATTTTTGAGTCAATCCATGTTATGGTTTTTAAAATTACCTAATGGATTTTTTTTGTGTCAAAACTAATATTTTAGGGTTATTTTTAATTTTTTCCTAATTTTTTGAAAAATTCTAAAATTTTGGGTCTAATCCAGTATTTTTATTGAATTCTACTCAGGAAAATACCAAATAAATCACACTAACTTCTTACATACTTACAACCACATAGACTACAACATGTGAACATTTTACTTAACCTCCAGTTGCTAACCTCTAACCTCTAGTGGTTTACTATAGCGAAAACCTAAGTCTACCATGTGACTTCCTGCTAGGAGGATTTAGTCCTCATGGACTAGACCTCACCATTGAACCTTGTTTTTAGAGTGTTCAACTTTTGTGGCTCATAAATTTTGATTTTTAAATCCTGTAAATGTGATATTTTTTTACCTTCACTATCTTTTCAATATCTACATGGATATGGAGATATATTTAAATTTTTATAACCCATATTTCTATATTTTTTAGTTTTTTCCTAATTTTCTAACTAGATCATGTATTTGGGACCTTCTAGAAGCTATAATGTTTGACTAGTAACTTAAATTTACACATTTTTAAGTCCTTTTTTGCACTCTTTATAGATGTAACATCTAAGTAGTTTCATGTTGACTCGTATTTTAAGTTTTTATCATAATGGCCTACTTTGTAAATTATGAATCATATTGCTTAACATTTAATATAGGTGCCACTTCATTTTCAAAGGGGATCACTCTTCAATGCTTTATACAGATTTTGGGTAGTTTTTCATATGTATTTTTTACTCACACTTATTTATAAAGTTCCATAATGGGTTTATTATGTTTTTATTCATGCATTGTGCCTTGTTTTAAACACCCTTTTCAAATTTTAGTTGTTGATTATTTTCATGTTGCATATTGGACACTCTCACTTTAGGATTTCATAGTGAATATTTTACACACCTGCCACATTGACACTTTTTTAGGAGGTCCTCATAGCTTCTTTGTCTTGAATCCCTGGTTAACATTTTGGTGGGGGGGGGGGGGGGGCGCGGGGGTGTTATGAACTACTAATACTTCCTTAGTTGTTCAAATATGTTATGTGTTTTTTTTTAATTTCTAATGGATGTAAAGGCTTGATTTGTTTTCATGTTAGAGCATTTATATGCCAGCCCTTCTAGGGTTTTCAAAATAAATTTGTATTTTTTTCAATGCCAATTTTTAATCTAACCAATTTGAGGTTTTAAAACATTTTAAAAAGTTTTTGAGATAACCTTATTTGGTTTTAACCATGCATTTCACTTAGATGGAACATGTATCAATTTTCACTCTTATTCACATAGCTAGATTCATTAGAACTACTTTTATTTCCTTATTCTTTTTTTTTAGGCTTCATCAATTCATTAATCATCTATACTATCATCTTTATTATTATTTTACTATATCACTGTACATGGGTACCTCATAAAGACTAGTTTTTAGGACCCATACTTATGAGCTTAAGATTTATTCTCTTTTACCACATCACCTAAGTTTATCTTCAGGGGGGTGTTGGCATGTTTTATGTTCACACTTGATGTGAATTCTACCTTAGGTGATGTGTTACTTAGGTGTGAATTTTTATGTGCACAACATTATTTAAGTGGTAGTTATCTTCACATGTGTGATAAATGTGAGATGTAACTTGGGGAATGATCATGTCCCACCTTTCACTCAACCAATAATAATATCTCACTCACCTCTTAATTTTATATATAAAGCCCTTTTGTGTCCTTGTGAAAAGTTAGATTGGAGTTTAGAGTCATTTCCATAAGTGTTAGAGATATAGGTTTGTTATAGAATTTTATTTTCATGCAACCATTGGAATATACACACATATGTACATTGTATATTCTATTAGTGTTTTATAGTGTATTTTTTTAGTGATTCTATTTATATGATTTGAGAATTTTTATGTGGATGGATGTTCATAGTGGAGTTTTCTTAGGCCCTCTTCAATTTTAATATCCCCCACTTGTGATAGGTAGGGTTTGATAGGCCTTTTAGGCATGTAATTTATTATCACCTTATTGATAGATGAAAATATGCTTCCCTAAAAACCTAAATAAAATTTTCTTACTCACCTCTATCAAAATTTATACCCAATAAATCTATTGTCTATCCCTTGCTTGTACATAACCATTATCACCACTTTTATTAGCAATCCCCATGCAAACCCTTGATTGATCATGGTAGGACCCACATGATCTAAGTTAATGTCTAGATATAACATGCCCTCCCACCAATCTAACAACATTCAAATCTAATTTGTCACCAACATCGGTCTCCTCACCATCTCAGCATCACTGACATTCCCACTAACAATGTTGTGAATAAACCCAACTAGCCATCAAATCCAACATATTCTAATGGCATCTTCATTAATTCCACTTTTTGTTTTTAAATTTTAATTTTAAATTCTTCAACTTTATTTTAAACTATGTTTTTTAAAGTGTTATTTTTTTATGCAAAGGAGTATGTAATAATATCTAAAATATAATATGGGATCTTAAAATGATAATGTAAAGGGTCATGTTTTGTGGTAAAATGGGGGGAAGGCATTCTAAAAAATATTCTATAAGGGGGACTTAGAAAATTATTAACAATACTATTTTTTAAATTTGATATTATATCTAGGGTGTATTATTTGCAAATTTCAACACCCAATCACTATTTTTGTTATGCAACTAACTACACATTTTCATCTTATTATTGGCATTTGTGATATTGATGGTGAACCCCATAGTGAAATAACACATGCTTTAGCTTTCTAATGTGAAATTAAACAAGATCACAAATTCCTACAATGAGCATCTAAACAAATTTTGAGCTACTAATTTGTGCAATATGACAAAATGTGAATTCTTGATTTATAATGGCTCCTGCGACCCTGAGGTCCTATCCAATTAGGTCATGGACATGGAAAATTGAGAATCTAGATAAATTCTAGGATACTAGTTTGTGCAATATGAAAAAATGTGAAATCTTGATCTACAATAACTCCTACAATACCCAAGGTCCTATCTATTTGGGTCATGGACATGGACAATTGGTTTGCATAGATTAACATTCCAATACATGATTTAATTCTTTTTTCTAAATTTAAATATCATGTGTGGCCAATCTCCTAATCATAGAGTGACATGTTGATCAGAATCCCATAACCACTTGGGATGCATTAACATAAGCCTTGAAAAAAAATTATGTCCATCTTCCTATGAGGAATACATGTAGATAAAATGGCTCAAAATACATCAAGTCTCTAATATGTCCATTCAGGATTACATCTTCTAATTTAATCACTTGTGAATCATGATTGGAGTGTAATGTAATTCACCCACCCTAATACTCAAATTTAAAATTGGGGTTTTAGCTCATTTATTTAGAGATTTGAAATACAATCCAAATGCATGTTTGGATGTAGTTTTTAATCAAGACAACTTACTAAAGATAAGCATGTTTCTCAACATAAATATAGTTAGTATCCTTCCTCAATTTCATCTAAGACCAAACCAACCTATTCATTGTCACCACACCAAAACTCACAGGATCACAGATCTTATTCTCCTATGAATTCTTCTTCTTCTCCTTATTCTAATAGAAATAAAAATTATTGTAATAATTTTAAGAGAATGGGACATGATCAATCATAATGTTATTGGCTAGAGAAGAAGAAGAAGCTAGTTGTAAATCCCACCGATATGTAAATGCATTTTGTTCCCATAAAATTTATGGGTAATGACATATGATAAGCTTAAGGTTTTACTAAATAAATTCACCAAAATTCATCTCCAATACCCAAGGGAGTCATGACAGTTTGTTTGTCACAAGAGCTCATCACACACATGACACTTTAGTTGACTGTATTGTTGATAATGGCTCATAAAAGAATTTAATTATGAATATCCTTGTAAACAAACTACATCTATGAATGGAGTTACATCCTCATTTTTATCCACTTGTATGGAAGGATAGATCCTCATCCACATATATCACACACGCTATCACTATGTTATTTGTGTTTGGTCTAAAATTCATGGATAAAGTCACCTGTGATGGGACTTCCATGGATTTTTTTGGTTTATTTATTTTAAAACCCTATAAATATGATATCAATCCTATTATTATTCATTCAATAAATCATGTGCATACTACACAAAAATTATAAAACTTAATCAAATGTAATACACAAACAAACAATGCACATCACAATCTAGTCCTAAGTTGAAAACAAGAACAAAAAGCAATAAATTCATAAAATGACTTGGTGTTCATACAACCACATTCATAAACATAAAATGCAATATTTTATTTTAAAATTGAAATTATTGATCCATTAATAAGGTCAGCTCTAATATGTCTTCAAGGTCCTGACACATTTCCTCTAGATAGAGCAATCAATCATATGACTAATATGATTGTTAAAGTTCCCCTTGTACTTGGAACAATATTTCAATAGTATTCTCATCTAGTGGTGTATCATTATAAACTTATCTTTATTTCAACATATTACAAATAATCATATGATTTGGTATAATCCATCAACTCTTAGCCACATTATCTTCTAAATAAGGAAACAATTATATAAATAGATCTTTTGCATTTGTAATTTTTTCAATTCCAAACAAACATTTAAGAAAGTTGTATGGTGTGTTTCTTTACACAACATTTTTACTTAATGATGCAAAACTAGTAGGGAACAACCAACACAATTTTATCTTATTTTATACTCCCTCTATCATCCTCCACTTTGACTATAGACACCACTTTGCAACTGGGCTTTTATACATGGTCTTCTTAGTCTACTATTGATCCAACCTTAGAGAATATTTTCATAAGTTTTACACATCCAACCACTTCCACTTTGGTGCCTTTTTGGGACTTTTTCATATATGAAGGATTGTTTAATGATTTTTATTAACCTTGTGTACCTCATGATTACCATCAATTTATGTTTAAGGAGACACGCTCTACACTTCATAATGTTCATTTTGGGAAGCAAGAAACACTCCCACTAAATTATTGGAGTAAAATTATTCAAATAATTGGAGAAAAATGTTTCTAAAGATAGGAAGAATGATAACTGATAATAGTATATAACTTATTTTATAGTTTTATTTCTCATTAGGTGCATGGTAATAAGTGTGAATTAATTAGTTTTCACTCCCACTAACCATTTTCCTATTTTATCTCCTAGTTAGTTATTAATTTTATTTCCTATGTATGTGCATCCTATTTTTTAAGGATCACATCCTAGTAATGAGGAATTTAAGTATTATTTGGTAGTCTCCTTCATTGTAGGACATAAGGAGTCCTATAAAATGCTTGTAATTCTCTTTTCTAGTTAATGAAGTTTGGAATGTGAAAATTGAAGGATAATTTGTTGCAAAAAGTAGTGTAGGTCCTCTAATTATTCATTGAGTGGATCCCTACAGTATTCCACATCATTTAGTAATTTTACCCACTTGGTATTAAATTTTCCTTGGAGATATTCCAAGATAATCTATAAAACAAGCTTCAATTCACCTAATATATCATTTCTTCAAATAGCTTCTGAACACATTAACAATGTATAAAAAATAAAACTCATTTACACCTAAAAAACATAACTAAGAAGATGATTATGAGCTTTGATATAAATTCTATAACTTGATTATTCCTTGAGAAAAGTACCAATACATGGAATTTAATTCTTTGGGAGCATTAATTTAGGCACTAATTTAATTTCATTATCAAACAAATCTTAAAATGGCTTTCTATAAATCTATAAAATTATAATATGGGATAATGACAATGCCAATATCAAACAAGATAGATACATGTGTATTAATATTTTTTTAATTATACCATAGAGAAACCGACTAAAAACTAAACACAACAAAGTAGTAAATTTGAGGGAAAGAAGCATGAGATGAGAACATATGTTAGCATATCATAGACCTGGTGATCAATAACAATCTATAAAATAATAAATTTATCAATAAATAAATAAATAAAAGATAAATTTTCAGACATCAACATATCTTCAAGGGAGGAGTTATAATATTGGTGGGAAAATTTCCTCTTCATCTAGGTAGAGGTACATAACTGTGGTGATTACGTAACTACCAATGTCTGTAGGTGATAATTTCAAAACCTTTAGTTTACATTAACTGCTAGTTTCTTTTGCTAAAAAAAAGGGATAAGTTAAAACTAGAAACAATTTCTCTTTAGCTACTCAAACCATTTAGGATCCTTTAGTGCATGGAGGGACATCTCCAAGGAATATAAGAAGGATGACACAAATATAGGAATAATCAATTAAAAAAGTGATTTTTTGGTTGTTTATAAGAAGGATTTAATATAGGAAATGGTAAAGAAATATTTGTGAATAAGATAGTTGTATGTTTAACTTGTTTTTTATCTCATTATATTCCAATGTTGGCCAATGGAAGATAGAAAGTAGAGTTATTATCTCTTCCAACTATTTTTTCCTTACACCTTGTGGGATTTTATAGGTCATGAATTTATGTCATGTGTTTCTATTGATCTAATATATGTTTCATGTTATTTTCATTCATAATTCATTTCTTAAGTTTTATGTAATCTTCCAATAAAAAATTACACTAATTTGAGATCATTTTATGAATTAAGTTGTCATTTTGGAGTAGATCCATATTATAAGATCAAGTTGTGATTATTTGAGTTCTATAAATTTAGTATATTGATATTTTATTAAACACTTATTTTAATGTTTAACCATGATATAAATACTATGAAATCCCCATGAGAAAACAACTATGGAAAATTAAAATTATCATGAAAATGTGTGCTTGAGAGTGAGCGATAAAAGAATGAAATAAAAATATACTTCAAATGCATGTTGAGAGATGTAAATAGGGTGATACAAGTTGTATGTAGCCTAAGATTGTCAAAAAATAAGTATAATTTAATATAAGAAAAGGTAGAATCCATATTTTAACCAGCATAAATACAATATGTTGGTCTACAAAGTGGTCCATTGCTATAAAAAAATCCATGATCAAAGGAGGTTGTAAGGGATATAATTAGGAAATGTACACAAAAAAAAGCAAGCATTATCATAACTAGATCCAATATGTCATTAGATGGTAACCAAGAGGTCTAAGAGGTAATCAAAATAAGTATAATATCATTAAAAATTAACCGTAATGTATCTAAACTAAGGGTTGTAAGGATTTCATTAGATGGTAACCATAAGGTATTTAAATTAAGGATTATAAGGGCGTCATTAGGTAGTAAAAATTAGGTGTAAATAAATATATAAAACATGTAAAGGGGTGGAATCAAAAACTAATGGCACACTTTAGGAGATGTGCAACATAGATCGAAAGGTTAGGTCATACCCAAGAGATTAAGGCCATAAGGGTTATATTCAAACCATAGTTAACTATATGGTAGTCCTACATGAAAGGTAAAGTTATGGTTGTAACCCTTACAATAATAATTATTACATCCATTAGGGTTATGATTGAACCCTTTAGGCTTAGTGGTTTGGTTGTAACCTTTAAGGTCACAACTCTTCAATACAAGCTGCAATTTTTTTTGTGTTATTAATTTTTCATTAATTTAAAAACATGGGTATTACATCCTAACTCCATGACTCTTCATGTACATTATTTGATATTTAAATAATTATAGTTGAACCTACAGACTCCCAATTTTTCATTTTTAGATAGCACATGTGGTACAGTTAAACCTCTTAGTGATGTATATTTGTAACATATATGTGTTTTAATGTTATTTTTACACTTTTTTATATAAATTTTCAATAAAAATACTTGTTTTTTATTTTAAAATATAATTTATACTCTATCAAGCTCACAAATGTTTTTATTTACACATTGTTCCACCCTTATCGATCTAATAATGATGCTACCTTAAGTTCCTTAGTGTGATTTCTAGTGAATTTTTAATACGATTTTTTGTGTTACTTCAATTAATTTTTGCATATTTGTGCTTATTTATTTATACCAAAAACAAAAAATATACTCCTACCTCTACTTATAATTGATCATCAAGATATTATTCAAATTTTTATGGTGGTATGAACATTGCTAGAAAAATAAATTAAGCCAACTCCTATTAACATACCTTTGTAATTATTCACGATCCAAAAAAATTAGCTTCACTAGTAATACTAAATGGGCATCCAAACCTGATTATAATATTTTCATAGATGAGATAAGCCACAATATTTATTGTATAGTCCTTTATTGGCATGACCTGCAACCACTGATTCATAGAATCTTTTCATTAATGATGAATCATGTGACACTCTTGCACACAGAAGGTTGATAGGCCCAACAAAATTAATTTATTTTTATGACTAAATTTTTCACCCTAGGAGAATTTTTTCATGCCTCTTCAAATTTGGCTAGCATGGGATTACCTTTAGGCTTGTGGGTTGCCTATAGTAGAGGTAAACCTCTAGGTTAAATGGATATCTCTCTTGATTTATCTTTTAGGCTCACACACTACACTAGACCAATCACTATTGGGGGTGAAAAGGGAAGAAATAAAATAAAATTAACCTATACTAGTGGAGGTGATACACCAAATATAAGTCCAAAAACACACTAGCATCTGCAATAAGAAAGAAGATTGTTAAAACTCATCTCAACTCTATGTTCTTCTAGTATAAGTGTTTCTCATAGAGGTAGATTGCTATGTATATCCAGAAGTGGGTGAAAATAAGGTATAATGTTAGACACTACTAGTCTTAATCAGACTTAAAGACACACTTAACAAACACATACACTTTATGAGACCTATTAGAAGATATATCACTCACACAAAACATGCAAGAGCAGAATGGAAGCAAGGAAAACGTATTCATCACTTAACATAAAAATACACTACTTGACATACTTAGGAAAGAGTTATAGAGATAAAACCAACTTCAAAATATTTATTCAAATTTAAATCAAGGTGTCAAACTAATAGGGCTTCACCATACTAGGTGTGTCCTAGATACAAATGCCAAAATGGTTCACATATATAGAGCATATAAGAGGAGAGAGAAGAAGAGAAGTGGAAGGGTCCCAAGACCAAGTGTCAAGACTTATAAAATAATTAAAATTAAAGATAATGAATTTTAAAATGGGTCAAGAAGTTTTCTTGGAACATGTGTCAATCTAAAACATAGAATCTTCCTCAAGTTGACGTAGAACTCTTAATTATCTTGCTTTGAAACTACCTTCTCAATGAAGATTTCACTTGATATTCAAGGATTATTGTATCAATAATTGACACATACATCTAACCTGAGGAGGTGAAAACATGATTGATGCAAGTCATCAAATCACTTCAACTGATAGCCTCCTCCTTGACACTTGTTATTCACTTCTTGTAACTGCTCACTATCCCTTCTAGGCTTGAATCTTCATGATTGTCACTTAAGTGACCTATAATTTCTAAATAGGTTTCATTAAAGAGGTGTTATAAACTTTTTTATAACCTCTTTATCTTTCACTCCATTAGGTATACCTCAAAAAGATCCAATATTAGACCTCTCATCTTCACACTAGGCAGTCACTTGTTTTTTCACTATCTATCCAAGATTGCCTAAAATGAATGGTGTAGTAAAGGGGTTTTCATGCATCATTTAGGTGATAGGTAAATATAAGGAGTTATAAAAAAAATATCTAAACACCTCTTTCAACAACTTTCCCCTGTCCATTCCCTTTTTTACCTACAATTTATGTTAAAACATGCAGAAAACCTAGATTTTGGCTTATTTGTACAAATGATAATATGAAACAATTGGATGTAAAGGATCCTAGGAGAGTGATAAATAGGATCAATTCATTTTAATGACCAATTGGCCACTTATATATTCATATACTTTCATGTTTTCTCCATCGGGTTCAAGCAAGGGTTTTAGGAAGGTTTTAGGTCATCTAACTCTTAGCAATGATTCATAAAATCTAGACATCTAACTCTCCAAAAAATACACTGAGAACAAGTTAAGGAGTTTCTTAAACTATCCCAAATCCTTTACGCACCATGCATATTTTCTATATAGATGTAAGCAAAATAAAGTGGCTCCTCTACTAGTTGCTTGTATTTTAGATAGGCTTAAGATAGATTTAGGCCAGAATGGCCACTCCTGTGTTATTTTATTAAAAAAATGGGTCTAATTTGTCCTTAACTTTCCCCTAAAGGTTTTGAAATTGTTTTTAAAGGTCATAGGTCATATTAAGTAAGTTAGAGGCCATGAGGGTTAAGGCCTAGACTGTATTATTGTGCATATGACCACCATTGAATATGGAAAGTGATTTTATGTGATTTCAACACTTTTTCATATTTATATCAACCCTCTACAACATCCTATAATTATTCCAAGACTCTCCCACTCATCATTTCAACATTCATATGCCCTACCTGTAGGTTATCTTACTCATGGAGTGCCCTCTATCTGAGACAAAATAGAGGGTATCTCCCCTATTTTATGTCCTTAAAGTGACTATGGAGGTATTTATTAGGTATTTATGACCTTATGTACCAATTATCAAATATATATCATGCTCCAATATCCCTCAAACCTTCAAATTCCTCAAGTCTAGTTTTTAAGACTGTGATTGTGTGCAAGGTTCAGGTAGACTGAGTATAGCATTTGAAAACTAGTTTATTCTTTGTTACTTGCATCTGAGAATCACATAAGGATGTGATATATCACTTATGAGATTGGTTTTATGTATTAATTCTCAACCTATACCTCTATCTACATTTTAAACTTGCATTCTCCATTAGCTAAGCTAGTCTACAATATGTGTTGACTATGTCACCTATAGGTGGCAATTAGGGAAGAAGTTAGAAGTTTCTTGTCAGTTTCTATATATTCTTGAGCATTTTACTTTTATCCCATTTTATTCCACTAAGTCTATTAGGCCATTCCATACATGGGTGAATTTATCTCATGCTTTGACATCATGTTCTCATACCATTACCATCAATAGACCATAGGTCAGTTGCAAGCTATAGGTTTGATTTGGCTTAAAATCATTATAATTCACTTAATAACCTTAGTAGAAAATTGACTGAGTTTAAACCATTCAATCATCACTCTCTCTCTTGACCTGACTACTTCACCTCATGTTAAGAAGTGACTTCTAGGCTTAGGCTACAACAATAGATCCATAGGGCTTACTCAAACCTCATATTCACTCACCAACAGATAGCAATATATCAAAGAAAAACCTTCCTCAAAGAAAATAAGGTAAATGTTCCTACTTTGCATTTATTTAACTCTGTACCTTTGTAAGTTAATTGAACTAGTCTTGAATGTGTTTGGTTATGGTTAAGGCTTCTAGACCTTCAAGCCAATTTTGGAAACTTGTCAAATGCTCTGTCTTGGAGACCAACTCCCTCATCAACCACTATCTAAGTACCTCTACACAGTCTTGTAGGTAACCTTTTCAAGGTTGCCTGACTGTGCTTGTGTTTTAGGTCTAGAACTCCACCAATGACACTCTTAAATACAAAATTTTGATGTAGAAACTAATAACCATGTTCTGAGGGGTTTTCAACAAGTGCATTACCTTAATTTGAGGCCATTTCATAGAAGACAAACTCTACAATTACCAAAAATTGTCATGCAGACCAATAGTGCTCACTTCTAGCATAACAAGGGTGATCCTGCTTACTCTATATGATCAAACATGCAAACTAATTTGAATCCTACATTAAATGAAGGAACATGCTCTGAAATACTATGCACACCATTTGATTCACATAGACAACTACAATTATATGAGGAAACTAAGGTGTTGGGGATGTGCAGGTAGTTTGGAAGCACTAGCAATCTTAGCATTTGTTCATGAAGTATGGACCACCAATATGAAAACCATGACCATGAAATGAGAAATTGCACTCAAACCAACTCTCCTCTTCTTGTCTGTACCAACTACAAATTATTTAAACTTGTTAACCTATCCAAGAGAGTGATGAAAGAGAGATCATTTTTGCTCAATTTTGGATATATAAAAGATTCTTGATCCTAAAATTAAACTATGGAGATCTAAATAGACCTCCTTGAAGTATTCACATGTGTTGGAACTATCCTACAGTACGTAAAATAATATAAATTGCTCCTTTTTCAAGTGATCTTCTTGATTTTAATGTTAAACCTATAGAAATCAATTCTAAAATTGATAATTTATAATTGACACCTATTTGACACATGGGATGTTATATTGTACTTTGACACACTTTTCCTTAGTTTAAAACTATACAACTTCATTAAAATGATCCAAATGGACATAAAATGACACTAAGGACAAATAAACAATTGTAACCAATATAAAACATAGTATGTGACCTCATTTAAGACCATGGTGGACATTTTCCAACCTAGCAGACCCTATGAAATTTTAAAATTTCAAGGGGGGTTGACTTAATTTGACCTAGGGGTAAAATTAGTCAATAGTTTGGCAATTTCCTAGGGGTAGAATGCTTGCTATGCTAAGGACCAGTTGCCTTCTCTTATCCTTGAGAAATAGATTCACCTATACACTAATAATGACAATGAAATGCCTCTGAACAAACCATAAAACCATACCAAATAGAAAATAGGGAAACAAATACAAAGACAATAGAACACACACTTATGTTCTCATGAACACTTAAGAAAAACATAAAAACAACTTAAGAAAATTAGGCTTTCTACAAACTAACCTAAAGAAACTTTATCCTCCTAGATAAAAGGGGAAATTTTTACCATATGCTAATCTAAGAGATGAATAAATGTCTAAATCATGTTACCTTTTGATCATTGGTTTTGATGTCTTCAACTTTTTGATGTTTTCCAATCTCCTTGGTATAGTTTTCAATGTAATCATAGCAGCTACAAACATATCACCTATGAAGGTGAATTCCTCTTGAAATTTAACAATTTCAATCTTATCATGAGGCTCTTCAATTGTAACTTCTAATTATGTTTCATTCAATCATGATTCCTTGACTTCCATGGTACTTTGAATGAGACTAGATTTATTACCAATTGCAAGATCCTCAAGCTCTTCAAGGAGCTTTGTGTAGTCAATGCAATCTTCACCATTGTCTTCTATGAGGATGTCTTATTCTATCTTCTTATGCACTTGACCTTAAACCTTACAAATCTCTTCAAGTTCTTGTAGAATCTTAATCTATTCTTGCCAATCATCTTGGCTCTCTTCCTCTTCAATAAACATAACCTCTTCTAACTCATCCTCTTAACCATGTTCATGAATGTCATAGTCATCATAGATTGTTCCATCATGTTCCTCAAGACATGTTTGTTCAATGGTAACTTTGCATTTTTCTTCAATAATCTCATTTTTATCTCCTTCAAGAACTATATTCTCAAGACCTTCATATTCATTAAATATGTTCAAATAGGTTTTCCACATGTCCTGATCAAACTCCTTATGAATAACTATAAAATGATTATGATCATACTTTTCTTCACTCAAGAAGATTGACTTGGGCTTGTCTTCACCAAGGGGAGTCCCTATAGTGAGTTATTCTTCATATACACTTGTGTCATATTCTTGATTAGTTGCAAACTAAGCTTTCTCTTCCTTGATTTCCTCCCATATGATGGGTTCTCCTTCAATAGGGGATAAGGTGGGAGGGTGGTGAACAAGTTCATGGTTTGGAGAGGGAGTATGAGGTGTGATGGATGGATCATGAACAGGCTTTAGGATGGAAGGAGACACTTTATATAATTCTTAGAGGAAGATAGGGTTTTGCTGAGCTATAGACACTTCAATTTTTTGATCAACCACCTCATCCTTATCATTGTCTTCTTGAAGTTCATCAATATCTAAAACTTTATCTTCAACATTATAAACTAAAGCTTCCTTTTCACATTGAAAATCTCCTTGGAGATGCCTCCAAGAATTACAAGCTTTAGGTTCTTAAGGATAAGGTAATGAGGTTTCAACACACATAAGATTTTCATTCTCATCATTGAATTTTTGGTTTTCACTCTCTTCATCCTTCTTTTCCCAAGAATCCACTACTTGGTTCCAAATTAGAACTTTGAGGCTATTAGGCTCTTTTGAGGATTGAATTGGCTCTTCATGATAACAAGTAATATGAGATTATTGATAAGGAATATAAGAAGAGTCTTGAAGAGGGGAGAGAGAGACATTGTCTTCAACCAGATTTTCACCTCCTTCATAGCCTTCTTAAGGCCCTTCAATAGTTACAAGTTGTTTCTCAACTTCTTGATTTTCCCACCTTTCAAGAATATCAACCTACCATTGAATATAGCATCTCATTTCATGAAAATATTCATTGATGACATAGTTGGCTTTCTCCTAAACTAATCTACATTTATTCATAAGTAAATCAACCTGACTTTCTCATCTTCTCTATGAAATGAATAGGGATCACATCAATATATTTATCCCATTTCTTTATCAACCTTTCTAATTTTAGCAAATATAGCATGAGTGCCAATAAGGATTTAGCTTGAGGCAGAATTGAATTAAGAGGAGGATAGGATTATGGGTTTTGGTATTGACCTTGAAAATATTGTCTAGGATTTTGATAGGATGGATATGGTTGTTGGGAAAGATTGCCTCCAAGAATCTACCTCTTAAGAGCTTGGATTTCTCATTCAAGAATCTACCTCTTAAGAGCTTAGATCTCTTCTTCAAGATCCTTAAGCTTATCTTCTTGATATCCTTCTTCATAGGATTCTTCACAAGGATATTCAACAACTTCATGACCATATGGATAAGGAATGGGTTAACCATAGGGTTGATAACAACTTTGATAGGGAGGTGTGTAGTAAAAACTTTCAACATATCCAACCATATCAACTTAATTAGTCAAATGAAACACAAGAATTTTAATAAATTATTTAACAATAAGTACCTGGGATACTTACAACTAGATGATTACATTTAGAGTCTCCATTGGTGTTTGCTTGAATGCTTCCAAAATTTGATATTAAGAAGAACACACCAACAATCCTTCCACTCTTTTGGACCTTGGTCCCATCGGGCGTGCCAAAACTATTATGACCAAGTTTTACACCCTAAGATAGGTTCTTCATACCTCTCCAAATTTGGATAACATGGCATTACCTCTAGGCCTATGGGTTACCTATAGTAGAGGTAAAGCTCTAGGTTAAAGGGTTAGTTCCCTTGATATATCTTTTAGTCTCACACACTACACTAGACCAATCACTATTGGGGGTGAAAATAGAAGAATGAAGGTAAAATTAACATATACTAATGGATGTGATACATCAAATATAATTCCACAAATACACTTGCATCTACACTAAGAAAGAAGACTGATAAAACTAATCTTAACTCTATGTCTTTCTAGCATAAGTGTTTCTCATAGAGGTAGATTGCTATGTATATACAAAGGTGGGTGAAAATTAGGTCTAATTATAGACACTACTAGTCTCTCACACACTTCAAGACAAACTTAACAAACACATACACTTTATGAGACCTATTATGAAGAGATATCACTCACATAAAACATGCAAGAGCATAATTAAAACAAGGAGAACATATTCATCACTTAACATCCAAATAAACTACTTGAAATAATTAGGTAAGATTTTTAGATACATAACCAACTTCAAAATATTTATTTAAATTCAAAACAATATGGAAAACTAGTAGGGCTTCACCATACTAGGTGTGTACTAGATATAAATGCCAAAATGGCTCTCATATATAGAGCATAGGAGAAGAGAGAGAAGAAGAGAAGTGGAAGGGTCATAAGGCCAAGTTTTAAGACTTATAAATAGTTAAACTTAAATATAATGAGTTTGAAAATAGGTTAAGAAGTTGTATTGGAACATGTGTTAATCTGAAACATAGCATCTTCCTCGAGTTGGTGTAGAACTCTTCATTGTCTTACTTTGAAACTGCCTTCTTAATAGAGATTCCACTTGACAATCAAGGACTAGTTTAGTAGTCATTGACACATACATCTGACTTGAGGAGGTGAAAACATGATTGATGCAATTCATCAAATCCATTCAACTGATAGCCTCCTCCTTGACACTTATTATTCACTTCTTATAACTACTCACTACCCCTTTTAGGTTTGAATCTTCACACTTGTTACTTAAGTGACCTATAGTTTCTCAAAAAAAAAATTTGCATAGTGTTAGACACATTTTTATAACCTCTTTACCTTCTACTCCATCAGGAAGACCTCAAAAATATCCAATATCAAACCTCTCATCTTCACACTAGACAGTCACTTATTTTCTCATTATTTATCCAAGAATACCTTGCAATGAACAATGTATCAAAGGGGTTCTCATGCATCGATGAGGTAAGAGATAAATATAAGTAGTTATAAAAAACATCTAAACACCTCTTTCAACAACTTTCACTTTTCCATTCCCTTTTGTACTTATAATTTACCTCGAAACACCCAAATTTTGGTTTATTCATATAAATGACATTATGAAACTATTGGATGTCAAAGAGATTAGGAGAGTTATAAATAGGTTAAATTCATTTTCTTGACAAATTAGACAATTACATATGCATATCCTTTCATGTTTTATCCATTGGGTTCAAGCAAGGGTTTTAGGAGGGTTTAGGTCATCTAGCTTCTTAACAATGATTGATAAAATCTATATGTCTAAATCTCAAAAAAAAATCCACTAAGAAATATTTAAGTACCCCCTTCAAATATCCCCAACTCCTTAAGGCACCATGCATATTTTTTATATAGATGTGAGCAAAATAAAGTGGTTCCTCGACTAGTTGTTTGCATTTTGCATAGGCCTGAGATAGATTTAGGCTAGAATGTCCACTTCTATGTTATTCTCTACAAATAAATGGGTCTAATTTTTCCTTAAATTTCCCCTAAAGTTTATAAAACTATTTTTAAAGGTCAAATGGTCATATGAAGTAAGTTAGTGGCATGAGGATTTAGGCCTAGACTATATTATTATGCATATGACCACCACTAAAGGTTGGCAGTGATTGTAGATGGTTTCAAGACTTTTTTCATCTTCATATCAACCCTATACAACATCCTATAATGATTCCAAGGCTCTCCCACTCATATTTTATTCATTCATATGCCCTACCTGTAGGTTGTCTTACTCATGGAGTGCCCTCTATTTAAGACAAAATAGAGGGTACCTCCCTTATTAGTACAACATTAAAATGAATATGGAGAGCTTGTTTAGGTATTCACGACATTCTATACCAAGTACCAAATATATATCATGCTTTAATTCCCCTCAAACCTTCATATTGCTCAAGACTAGTTTCTAAGACTATGATTGTGTGCAAGGTTCAGGTAGACTACGTATGACATTTAAAAACTAGTTTAGTCTTTGTTCCTTACATTTTTAAAACACATGAAGATGTGATATATAAATTATGAGAGTGGTTTTATGTATTAATTCTCAACCTATACCTATTTCTACATTCTAAACATGCATTCTCCATTAACCAAGTTAGTCTGTAATATGTGCTGACTATGTCACCTATAGGTGGTAATTAGGGAAAAAGTTGGAATTTCTTGTGTCTATATATACTTGAGCATTGTACTTTTCTCCCCTTTAATTATATTGAGTCTATTAGGCTATTCCATACATGGTAGCTTTCATCACATTCCTTGACATCATGTTCTAATACCATTACCATCAATAGACCATAGGTCAGTTGTAAGCTATAAGTTCATTTGGGCTCAAAAGCACTATAATTCACTTAATAACCTCAGTAGAAAATTGACTGAGTTTGAACCATTCAATAATCAATCTCTCTTGACCTGACCACTTCCCCTCATGTTAATAAGTGACTTCTAGGCTTATGTTTCAAGAATAGAGCCATGGGTCTTACTCATACCTCATATTCACTCACCAACAAATAGCACTATATCAAATAGAAACCTTCTTCAAAGAAAACAAGGTGAATGTTCTTACTTTGCATTTTTTTAATGTGCACCTTTATAAGTTACTTGAACTAGTATTGAATGTGATTGGTTATGGTTAAAGCTTCTATACATTTAATCCAATTTTGGAAACTTTTCAAATGCTCTACCTTGGAGTCTAACTGCCTCATCAACCACTATCTAAATACCTCTACATAGTCTTGTAGGTAATTGTTTTAGGGTTACCTAACTATACTTGTGTCTTAGGCCTATCACTCTACCAATGACACTCTTGAATATAAACTTTTGATCAAGAAACCAATAACCATGATCTAAGGTGTTTTCAACTAGTGAATTACCTTAATTTGAATCCATTTCATAAAATACAAACTTTGTAATTACCAAAATTTGTCCTGCAGACCAATAGTGCTCACTTTTAGTACAATGAAGGTGATCTTGCTTACTCTCAATAATCACACAAGAAAACTAGTTTAAAAACCATATAAAATTAAGTAACATGCTTTTAAATACTATGTACACCATTTTCTTCACATAGACAACTGCAATCAGATGAGGAAACTAAGGTATTGGGGATATGTAAGCAATTTAGAGGAACTATAAGTCTTAGAAATTGTTCATGAATTATGTACCACCAATATTAAAACCATGACATAGTAATGATATCTCATTAGGATTACTAATAGCCACCAAGTGCACTTAGACCAACTCTCCTCTTCTTGTATGAACCAACTACAAACCGGTTGACCTTGTTAACATGCCCAAGAGAACAATGAGATAGAGACATTAATTTTACTCAATTTTGGATTTTTCAAAGCTTCCTAATCCTAAAATTAAATTTTTAGGATCTAAATATACATCCTTAAAGTGGTCACATGTGTTGGAACTATCCTATAGTTCGTACAACAATAGAAATTGTTACTTTTTCAAGTGATCTTATTGCTTTTAACATTGAATTTGTAGAATTTAGTTCCAAAATTAAAAACTAACACATATCTAAAACATGGGATGTTATATTTTACTTTGACACACTTTTCCTTAGTGTAAAACCATACAACTTCACTAAAATGACCCAAAAGGACATATAATGACACTAAGGACAAATAAACAAGTGTGACCAAGATAAAACAGAGTATGTAACCTCATTTAAGACCATGATGGACATTTTATAACGTAGGAGACCCTATGTAAGTTTAAACTTGTAAGGGGGATTGACTTAATTTGACTTAGGGGTAAAATTAGTCAACATTTACCACTTTTTAAATGGCTCCTAAATCAGCACATGTATTAATGTCATCTATGAGATGGAGATTTTGATCAATGGATTATGATATGAAAATTATATAAAAATGACCCAAATATATAATCTAATTCATTAATCTAGAGCCATTAGACTATAATGAAAATCTAAATAAATATCTATAACAACATTATAAAATCTAAAGCTAATTTATCTGAACAAGATTCAAAATGAGAAAAAGACTAAATGATCATGAATTGTTTATAGAATTACAATTTTAGTATGATATAGACTTGATTCAAGACTTGGATTGAATGGATTAGTTGATAGATTTATGAAAGGATTAATGTATTGGATTATCATGGATTTTTTTCACATTCAAATCATTATTCCAAATGGATAGAGATGGTGGATTTAAATAGAGAAAATAGAAGGGAATAAATGGGAATTAAAAATTCCCAAGAAGCCTCTAGATTTAGAGGTTTCTAGAGAAGATGGAGAGAATGGAGGTAAATTTTAGATTTGGAGAGATCTGTAATCTATTAGGAGACTTAATGAGGATTAAGGGGAATTTAGATGAGTGTTAGGTAGGATTATAAGATGATAAGATGTGATTAGGGTAGTCAGTTTTTAGGAAATCTTGGAGTAGGTAGGTAGGTGAGACATGGGAATTTTAAATTCCCATATAATAGATATGTTGGGTTAGGATAATATTAAATGATTAAATGGAGGATAATAGGAGGATTAATTGATGTGGGAGGATATAATGTTAGCATTATGAAGAAGATTGAGGCAATGTTAGAGTAATAATTAGAAGTAAATTAGTAATAATGAATTAGATGAAGATAGTGATGTCAGGGTCGACTAATAATAATAGTAGTGAAGCAAGAAAATTTAGATGCATACATTTGACCCTCTTTGAAAATGCATTATGAGTGGACAAAGTACAAGGATTAATGGTCTTTTAAAGAATAAATTCACTTATGGATGAATGATATTAAATGATGTTAGTGGACACATTATTCCCCCTTGAGGGGACATACAAGGAGGAAGGAGGTGGATGGCCACTGAAAAATAACAAACGATGGGTGGGATGTGATGGGTAGATAAATGGGATGATAAATGTGAGATCGATGATGAATAAAATGAAATTGACATGAGTAGTGAGATACAAATTAATAATTCCCCTGGCATAACCTATGCATAGGGAGTGGAAATGACTGTGTCATGGTTGTCGACATATCCCAAGGGGGATTTAACCATAACATGATGATGATAAGATAAAAGGTCATAAGTTTTATACATATCCTAATGACACATGCTAGGGAGAGTTGTGAACCAAGATGATTGATAGAGAAGGTCATGATCTACTAACATATCCCAAGCAAGGACACATACATTAGATATTATTAACCCAAAATAAGATAATGATTTGATAAGATAAATCAATAGTGTATCTCAAAGCTAAAGGTGAATAATAAGATGATGGAGATGAGAGAGGATAAATGATATGATTGAGTGACCAAATTGATGAAGGGGACTATAGTGCATCGAATCAATGAACCATAATGTGATTAATAGAAAATATGCCCCTATCAAGGACACATGTAAGGGAAAAAGAGATGATAATAAAGTTATGGTCCTATTCATGCCTCAATCGAAGGAGGAAACCATAAACTTTAAATGATGAATTGACCAATCAGTGATAATGGATGATTGATGGAAGAATATATGGATGTTGTGATTTATCAGGCCCAATCCATAAGTGTAGGTGGTTGATAAAATGATTGTGGAGATGATTATGGGTATGATGATTGATCAATAGAACGATTGATTAATGATTGATTTTATAGCTCAAGTATTTTAATTTTATAATAGGATGATGAAGGACAAGATAGATGTGATGATGAATAATGGGGAAAGAGGAGAGAGTTGTTGAGCTGACCAAAGACACATTATCTAACTAAGCATTGCCTACATATTCTAAAAAGATCTTAGGATAATGTAGTTCATACTAGATGATGGATGATAAGATAGACTAGAGGAAGAAGATGACAATGACTATTAAACATGTTAGTTGTTAGATATAGAATGCAACTTAGATGTTAGACATGAATATAGAGGACTAGGAGAAATAATGGGATATGAGATGTTAGATGTTGATGACTAAATATATTATGGATGAGTAACTATAGGATATAAATGGGATAATACATGGCTTAGAGGAATGATTGGATATTAGACAAGTGGACTGGGATGATTGACTTGATGATGGGATTAAGATCATTAGACATTTATACACGTGATATAGGATAGGATAAATAATGAGTGTGGTCCATTGTCAATTCATCATTGGTGTAATAGGTCTCATCATAGTCTAAGCAATCTGATGTAAATATATCACTAGGAAGTATTCCCCATGATATAAATATGACCAAGGGGACATTATTCCAAAATGCATGATTATAAAAGGGGCAAATGATGAACTCTGCATAGTGCACCCAAAAGCAGTAGTATAGATTAATTGGTTCCATCATAGCATCCTCATTTATTTCACCCTAATTAAAATGCTAATAAATAAATGCAATCAAACAAATTGTCAAGTCATCATTGTTGTAATAGGTCTCATCATAGTCTAAGCAATTTGATGTAAATATATCACTAGGAAGTATTCCCCATGATATAAATATGACCAAGGGGACATTATTCCAAAATTCATGATTATAAAAGGGGCAAATGATGAACTCTGCATAGTGCACCCAAAAGCATTAGTATAGATTTTTTGGCTCAATCATAGCACCCTCATTTATTTCACCCTAATTAAAATGCTAATAAATAAATGCAATGAAACAAACACATGTGTGTGTGTGTGTGTGTGTGTGTGTGTGTGTGTGTGTGTGTGTGTGTGTGTGTGTGTGTGTGTGTGTGTGTGTGTAAACAAGTTAAATAACATAGAGCATACAAGTATCATACATAAGTATCTACATAGAGATGTGTTTTGATTAGTGTCTTATCTATTATCCTAATGAAAGTTGATAGGAAGATTGATCAGGTGATGAGTTGGACTAAGTGGTCATGATGATGTAAATTTGGCTTGAGGTTATCGACTTGGATAAGGCTATGGAGTTGGAGTAGACTAGTGACTTAGATTAGGATAAGGTTATGAATAAGGAATTAGATGTCAGAATTATGACATAAGATAAGACAAGATGATAAAATGATAAGACCACTAATACATAAAACAAGGCAAGATGACAAGATGATAAGATAGATATTACATTAGATAGGATGGATGTGATATTTAGGACATATGACAAGATGACTAAGCTATTTAGGGATTTTGTGGATGTTATAATTTTTAGGGTTTTTAGAATATTTTAATTTTTTCATTATTTGGAATATGTATGTACACTATACAAAGTGGGTTACTATCAAAAATAATGACCAGACTACCAACCAAGATAAGGATGGATGGAATAATGGATGGGATGAAAAAAGGATGAGGGTGATGTTGAAAAGGGGATGAGGACCAAGGAAGAATGGAGAAGGGATCACCAATGACCACATTGTGAAGGAACCAAATATCTACTTGCCCAAGTGTCCATTAAATGATATGCCAAGATGATTCCATAACATTTCCCAAGACATCTTCCACTCCCTTACGAATTTCAAGACTAGAATAAAGGATGGAAATAAAAGGATGCAAGATATGATGGTATATGATGGGTAGGAGCAATTGACCAAGGGATAAGATATACAAGGATGACATGGATGGGATTGACAAAGGATGGATTTTCCACCAAGTCTTGAGGTACAATGTAGATAGTAGACTCTTTTACCATGATGCTAAAAACTAATTTTCATCATAGTACTTTCCCAAGGTGACAAAAGATTATTTTTCACCATTGGATGATTTTATTTTTATTTTATTTTGAATTTTATATTTTTTATTGGCATCTTGATTTATTAGAGGAACATGAGATGTAGGATATAGACATTTTTATTGATCTTTATCTAACATCTATTCTAGAGATATTTAATGTTAGGACCATGTTGTTGATTTTAGATTCACTACTATCCTTATGACCTTCATTGATTGAGACCCCTCCATATATATAGAATAGGTGTCTTCATCACCCCTACAAGAGACAATGTTTCCTAGTATAGTAAGGTGAGGTATGGATGGTTTTAGGTTTTGTATTTGATGGTGGATTATAAGACTTGATTGGATTATAGGATCATGATAGGAAGGTGTGATGGGTGTTTGAGGGTTAGGACTAGTAGTTTCACACACTGTTGGACATGTTAGGTGTTCCATAGTTGATTGGTTCTATATGACAAAATATTGTAGGAGATATAAGATAATTTAAATTTGAGGTTCTTCTTTGATTTGATTATTTGAAGCATTGTAGGCCATATTAATAGTGTTTTTGACAAGGATTTGATCTTTAGACTTGATTATATTTTGACTTTACCCTAGTGCCTAACATTGGGATTCATTAGAGGATTTTGATAGATGATGATTATTTTGACTTTGATGGTCCTCTAATGCCTCAAAGAGGGTTTACTATGGGAAGAAAAATTTTGATTAGGCCAATGATTTGAATTTTCTTGGTTTTGAATTGTTGTATCAATGGTGATTTGATCACCATGTTTATTCGAATATGGTCTTGGACTTTTGTATTTGTGGCATATATTATGTTTTTTGAGGAAGGGCCCAATGATGTATGTTTTTGTTCATCCCTCTAGAGGGAGGTGATTAAATTATCATTAACAGGAAGAAAAGGGTCTATGATGGATGAAGGTAGAGATGGTATGGTGAGGTCAACAAGTGGTAGTGGGGAAACATAGTCTTTATAGAGGTTCCTAGGAGACCAAATTTTGACATCAGAGAAAATATCCTCAAGATTCATAAAAGGATCACTATGACTCTTTGTATAATTATCAACTAAATTCAAGTCATATCCATCTTGATGATCTTTGACTGATAAAGCATCCAATAATTGTGTTATTATTTCATCATCCTAATAAGGATCAAGATTCATGTCTTCTAACTAGTCAACATTAAAAATATAGACATCCTTAAATAGATATATATTGCCATGACTTTTGTTATATGTAAGGGATGATGATTTTGACATGTATTTTGACACATATACTGGTGTTGGACATGATCCTCATGTAGATGACCATTCTAATTATATCTCCAATAGTGATGTTGATTAGGTGATATCACTAATAGATGATTTTTTTATAGCAACCATAGAGAGGGCTTGTTGGATAGCATCATTGTCTATAAGTACCTTCTTCACCTTGGGTTTATAAATGGATGACTTAGTCTTAAGGCATTTATGAAAATAGGAGATCTATATGGATGGGATATAGGGATGGTTGTGGCATGAAGAGAATTGGGGTCATGACCTTGGTTGATAAAGGATGAAGCTTAATCATACTTAGGAAGCACTTCTTCACATACCTATTTTTTCATACTCCTAGGTGTATATGAATTATATTTACCCTCAATTTCAATGTTACCATGCTCCATGAGGTTTTGGACAAACTTTTGGAAATTTAAGCATTGATTAATAGTAGCCCCCTAGGTTCAGTGATATAAACAATATTGGTTTTATTTATACCTAGAGGGATTAGGCTTGGTTATATCAAGATGCATTATGGGTGGATATACCATCATGATAGCAAAACTAAGTTTTTGGTAGAGAGATTCTAAGGATATAGGAAGATAAGTATATATCCTTTCTTCACTTCTTAACTTAGATGTGGAAGCATTGGATTTAGGAGTGGAAGCATTTGATTTCAAACTAATTATTTCATGAGGTGACATAATGTCAAGATGTGGAGTGATCATGGTAGATAATGTATTTTATGGGATGAACTAGTATTGGATGAGTTTGATAAGCTAGTATTCCCTTTGCTAATAGGATGGGGAATTTGTGATGGACTATGATTGTTAAATAGAGGATTCGACTGTGGATGGGTATGAAGTGGAGGTAAGGTTAGTTAAATGGGTTCAAATCCTATGGGAAGTTGGGAACCCATTTAAAAGAGCCACAAGAGGATTTCATCCTTGTTATAAATAATATATTAATCAAATAAGGCAATCTCTCTATTAGTATACTGACTAGGAAGGTCATGACCATGACTAGGACTAGTGGATGGGGGATCAGAATGGGATTGGTTGTCACAAGAATTGAATGTGGATAAGGGTTGATGAGGCACTTTTTTGGTAGGTGACCTTAGTTTTAGGGGTTTAAACTCATTAGTAATTTGGGAACCAATCTCTAGTAGCTATAAAAGGCACTCATCTTTATTATCAAATATATACTTATAATAATAGGGTAACCTTATCACTTGCATATTGGGGGATGATATGACTATGGTTATGGTGAGTAGACAGTGTGGTTGACTATGGTGGGATAGTATATGGGATAGTTGTACATGGATATTATTTATTGGGAATGATAGGTGATGTTAATTTAGGCTTGATGGGATCAAGGTCTACATGTATACAAACACCCATTTCTAAGACCCACAAAAGAGTCTCATCTTTGTTGTCAACTAGGTATTTCTCTATTATAACTGGGTCCATATCTATTCAAGTGGATGATAGATTAAAGCTATTCAAATTATAAAAGGGAAATAATGTGAAGGTAGATTATGGCTTGGGTAAAAATATGGTCCTTGGATAAATTAAGTATGAATGATTGAACTGGTGTGATAGGTGATGGGTGAGGATGAGATAGACTAAATGGATTATGATATCAGACTAGGATCATATTTCAAACTTATAGTATGATAGGTGTTAACAATATATTGACAATGGCTAGTTTTAAGCTATCAAAAATATGGGGATTTAACTAGTGCCTAGATTTAAACTAGCAAGATGATGATTATATGGGTGCTAATTATAAATAGCCAAGATGACTGAATTAACAACAACTAGATGCTATATTTAAATCAATAGAGTGATAGGTTTTTAATAGGGTATTAACTGAATAATAAATTTTATAGAGTGATAAGTGATAGAAAATATGATGGTGGGTTAGATTTATAGGATGATATGTAAGGACAACAAAAGGACTAGTTCAAACCAAAGACCGATTTGCTCAAAGTGGGATGGATATAATGGGAATAAATAGAGGAATCAAGGATGATAGGATTGAGATCATGACAAGTATATAATGGTGGTGACATAATGATGATAGGGGTATGGTGGGTATGGTTTAGACAAGTGTGTGACCTAAAAATCCAACTAGATGTGTTGTAGGATAAAAATTCAACACAAAATAAGATGGGATTTGTCTAGATGAGGTAAGACTAGATGAGATGAACAAGATATACAAGATTATACAAGATTAATGATGTATAAGATATGATGAAGAATAAATAAAAATAAATATTTACAAGATATGATGATGGATAAAGTAGATAAGGATATACAAGATGATTAAGAATGTATAATATGTCGATATAAAAGATGATTTAGGTTATACAAGATAAGAATGTATGGTAGAGGGATGAGTAGGGTAAGACTAAAGGATATGAATGGGTTATGAATTGAGATGAGATAATGGTGGAATGAGATGTGATGATGTACAAGGTAAGATTAGACTAGAAACGACTAAAGAGTGAGTGGAAAATATCATGAGATCAATATGCACTAGATTGAGAGGGGTTTTACCCTCATATGCCTTACCCATTTTTAAAATGTCTTGGTGTTATTTGTCAAACATAAAACTAATACAAACTCCATTAATTTAGGAGACTCTAGGAAGGTCATTCACCAAATTCTATGTGCTCTTATACTACATGTATTTATAATTAATATGCCAAAATGTTTATGTCATAATTTTATGGGTGGTTATGCCTGATAAATTAAATAATATCTAATATGAGGTTCAAATATATTATAGGTATAAACATGTGAACTACAATATACATCATCGATAACAACTATATCCCATATATCTAACAATTCTCAGATTATAACATGTTATGGAGTAAACTCCATGATCTTCCCAATGCTTGATTATAAATTTGATACACAACAACAAATTTGTGGCAAATTTTGGAACATAAAACACATTATCGATGTAGCCATCCTAAATTTGAATAGAACCAAGGCCTAACACATCAACTATGGAAGATTTACCCTTTTAATATGGGAAGTGGTAAAATATAATAAAGAAGAAAGAAGATTTTGAGAATGTGTAAGGTGATGACAAGTGTTAGAATGAATAATCCAACCATTTCATGATATATTGAATGTCATAGCATTGACTGTTTTCCCTTTGCATGTTGAAGGTGTAGAAGAAGGACCGTGAATATAAATATTGTGTATCTGAATAATGGCTTCCAAGGTCTTAATAGTCTTGAAACATCTACACTCATGATTTTCCCCACCAAAAAATTTACATGGACCATAAGTCTTCTTTGGTTTAGACTATTATCTAGTTTTAGAGATTTTAGAGGCCTTAGTACACTTAGTAGGTTAGGAAAACTTTGAATACTAAGAGGCCTGATAGGGATATGCTGGTGGTTTATTTGAAGGTACATTATTTGGCTTTGGTTTGGGTTTTATTTTGGAGGAGCTAGCAATAAGTGCATGATTAGACCTAGGCAGGGCATCAAGAGTCATTAACTTGGTTTTTTCCCTAGTGAGTTGTTCTCAAAATAACTCAAAAGTGGGCCACTAAAATTGTTCAACCAAGGCATACAAAGTGGAGTAAAAATTAGAATCAAATATGCTAAAAAGACCCTTTAGTTTAGACAAAATGAGAAATATGGTCTCTTTATCAATTTTATCTTTATCAGTGGTGTGCAATTGGGACCTAATGAGTTTGAATTTTTATAGAAATATTAAACAATGGGAAAGTCAAAGGGTAAAACTAAAGAGAGTTATACTTCAAGAGAAGTATTTTTAATTCATTAACTTTTACAAAAAAGTGTATTAAACTTGTCTCAAGATTCTTTGGGGGTTTTGGCATCAAGAATGTGAAAGAGAAGGGTTTTAGAGATGTTGAGGCCTATCAAAAAAATAGTGGTCCTTCTTTGATGTGAAAGGTAGAAAAATATCTAAAAGAACATGCCAAAGGCCATTTGATTGCAAAATGTTTTGCATCTTAAGTTTTTGCACAATGTATTTTTAAGTTGAGATACTCAAATAATTGTGTATCCATGATAGAGGAGGTAGTCATGAAAAATTATCTCCAAAATCAGACATCAAGTACCACTAAAAATGCATCTATGAGTTTACAAGAGTGCCTTTAGGATGTTGTGTACAAACAAAAATACATCCAAACATATTTGGATTACAAATGTGCTAAAAATATTCCCTAGATTTATAATACTACTACCAATACAATTGATTTTGCTCCTTATAAACCATTTTTGGATTATTTTAAATTTTTTTCCTTATAGTGTTTTTATCAAAAACACTTGGAAAGGTTTGTCAAATACAATAAATTTTCACCTTAAATATAATAACCTTTAAAAGTAGCTAGACCTAAACAAAAAAATCTTAAATCTTGTAGTCATTTTAAATTATTCAAAAAATAAAAAGGCGTGAAAAAAGGAAAACCATGACTTTTTTAAAGTGGTAAAATAAGTGATGTTGAGAAGCTTTTTGAATTACTAAATTGAGGAGCTCGTGGATTTGACACCGTGGAAGTGTGAGCAATATGTATACCTTCTTCAAGAGTTTTAGGCCATAAAAGATGCTATTTTTCAAACATGTTCTATTAAAGATTATAATAACATGAGAAATTCAAAATAAATTGTGTACATCACATGTGGAAAATTTAAACATGTGAACTCGAGATCAAAAAAATGATAACTTATAAGTCTTCTTCACACCCTTTATCAAATGAACCACAAAAGTATTGATAAAATCCCAAATTTATTCCCTTTTTCTATTATAAAACATATCAAGCAACAATTATTTTAGGAAGTGATATGAGTGAGGTATTCTAAGGATATGAGTGACTGATCAGAAGATCAGATAAGCTACATGAAGAGCTTTGGATATTTTGGATGGAATTAGAAAGTAGTTAGAGGCTGAGGATATGTCTAGAAACCATATTAACTCTCATAATCTAATGTGTGGTAAATTCATAATGACAAAATGATGGAGTTAGAGACCAAGATTATATATTAACATGCACTACCATCATATGAGATAAATTTGATGGAGTTCTTATAGGCTATAAAAAAAGCTCCCAAATTGTTACAGACTAAGTGCACTCTAACAAAATAATTGATTCACATTAATGAAAATAAAACCCCATTAAGTGTGTATTTAATTTTTTGGATAATAAAAATAAACCTAAATAAGGTACAATATAATATTGAAATGTAATTACCATTGAAATTATATTAAAAATGGCCACGAATTAAGTTTTAGCAGGAAGATGACCAGAAACTAAAAATTTATAAATATTTAGGAATATGGAGAGAAATGTAGCAAGGTTTTATAAGGTTTTGTAAACCATTTTTAACAGCTAAAACCACTTATTATTAAAACAATATTGAGAGATAAGGGAGAAAACAATGTTTGGCTTCAACTCAAAGACAAGTGATCAAATATTTTTGCCATGAAACTATATAAATGTCTTCCAATACTATCAAAATAATTAGAAAACCTTGAAAAAGATGTGATGGAAATAATTAAAATTATTTATTTTGGACATTTCTTGGGCAATAATTATGCTCATAAACCTCCAAAAAATGTTATTTAATGAAATCCCTTTGAGTGCAGGCATAGAGATATCATTTTTGTTTCTTGGACACACTCCTAAGCTATGATACCATAAAATAGAAATAAATGGACATTAGGACTAACAAAATCAAGTCAAACACCAAAAAAAGGAAACAGTATCTCAAATTCCATTTTCTACACTCAACTAAGGAAATGGAGTAATTTACTATTGCTTCAAAATTACATACAAGTTTATCTCTTAATCTTATTGTCACACAATTACTCTAGTACTATTTAAATAAGAGAGAGGGAAGAAACTAGAACAATCAATCCCTATAAGGGTCCTATGACAAGTGTCACACGTAGAAAATTCCTTATATAGAATATGCTTCTGACAAACATTATAACTTGGAACATTCTAAGTTTGGAGTTTGAAAATTGTCACATTAGTAATAAATGCACTTATTTATTTTGTGCACACAATATTAATTATTTATTAATAAATGTTTCCTAATTAGAGCTTAGAAATACTAAAGTATAATACTTTAATATTCCTAACTTCAACTTCCTTCTGCCAAAAAATTTATAAATTTATCAGAAGTGACCTTCCTTTGCTCTAAAACATTCACATTGGTGGGTGAAATTAATGTAATTTTCTATGAATTCATAATATCCTCCTTAACTAATAAAATAACTTGTGGTTTCTCAACTAAAGTATGATACAAAGGAGAGAATAAATGGGAGATTGACATATTTTTAGGGTACCATAATGTAGATTTATACACCTAAATTCGGTATTAAATACTTTGGAAACATAAACTTTGAAACACTTTGACATACTTGGACATTGTGCATATATTTTATTCTTATACGCACTTTCCCTCTATCCTTATACCCACTTATTTTCTTATCCAAACTTAGGATCAAACTATTATATGAATTAACTTTATATAATCTCAAATATACATTCATTATATCTCAAATCATTTATTTATCCTTCGAGGACAATACTAGTAATGGTTGGATAGTTGTAATTACAACAATTTCCTATCTCTACTAGTAGTGTCTAGAAACACGTAAAAACTTTTTTTTAAATTATGGAGTCTTATATAGATCAAACTAAAAATGTTTCATGTGTCAATCATAGTGGGAAATGACAAATAGTCAACTATAAATACAACAATCCTGAGTTTATAGTCATCTTGGAAAGTTCTATCATACTTTAAAAATCCACTAAAAATCTCGTCATAGATTTTCACAAAGGCATACATATCTAAAACCCTTCAAAGGGGTGTCCATTTGAATACACATAAAATTAAAATTTTCATGGTGCCAAGTGTCAAAATCTAAACATTTCATATATATTCTATAAATATCATGATGTTACATGTACAGATGCACATGCGCACAGACACACACACAAATACAAGTGGGGTAACTATGAATGATTTGATATATTGGGTCGTAGGCAAGACTTAGCCATTCAATGGGAGTATTTTGAGTTTTACAACCCAAAATACCCACCAATTTTTTAATGAAAGTAGAAGTAAAATAGAGGTCATTGCACATGACTGAGATAAAGTGCATACACAATAATATTTTACATCTCTAGGCATAAAATTATCATGAGTTATAGACTAACACAATAGATAAGGACACTAATCAAAATTTTAGGATAATACTAGATATTATAGGGGTCATAGTTTATTTGAATCATCCAAGCAAGGTTTTAGTTATAATTTTATGATCTTAACAATGATATAGCATACATAGAGCATTTTAGAATCAATGATGACTTTTATGAGTGACATAATATTAGAAGCACTATGTAAAAATATATCTTATTACTTTATCAATTTGAAATCATCTAGGTGTAATATCAATATATTCATTTTCAATTCAGATCTGTAGGTTATTTCTAGATTCTACATAATTTATTTCTACATTATTTTTACCCTATTTAGATCATCTAAATCCAAAATAAATAAAACATTAGGGTGAAATAAATCATTTAATTGAGCACAAAAAACCCTAGGTTTCCACTTACATTAAATATAAATTTTCTTAGGGACCCTATATAAAAATTGAGGTATATTTCATTGTGAACTCTTTGTGCAATTATTATATTAGTAATGCACAACTTTAGTTGTGGTGGTGTTCATCTAGAAATAACTCAACAAACACAATATATGATTAATAATAAAAATGGTAAAAATAATTTACATAATAATAAAATGTAACAAATAATTGTATTAGTGGAATTATGTGTGTAGAATCTCACTCAAAAGGTGAACCTAGATCCTACCAAGTTTTACCACCTCCATGTGGACTCCAATCACTAGCCATTTAAACATTGTTTTAGGAGAAAATTTATGTTCACAAAACCCAATAGCTTCCTTGACACTCTATCTCTAAAATTCTAGGATTTTTTGGTCTTCCTTCTATCTCTCCTTCTATGTCTTCTATATCTCTCTTTTATATATCTTTCTATCTCTCCCTCTATGTATTCAATCTTATGTCATCATTACTCTATATCTCCTTAATATGTGTGATGGAGAGGGTATACATCCTTTTATATAATCTCAAGACCTTCCACCTCATCCTAAGATAAGATAAGAAAATTGATCTAACCAATTACAATACATATCTCAACTCTCATATCTACACATAGGCTTATCAATTATGTAGGATTAACCTTGGACATGGGACAACCTAACAAATAGAATTACTACCTAATCACCTAATAATATACCAAATATTATTTTAAAATTATGACATCATTCTTTGAGAATCACTATAAATATATTATTATTTATTTGGGACCACCTTAATCTTAGTGACCTACTTAACATAATAGCTATATATTAACATTACCATGACCATTACAAAAAAATATTATTTCCATTATAGACCATTAATTTCACAATATTACATAAACTACTTTGACCATTACCAATGAATATTTACTATTTACTTTATGAAATTCTATGGTGTGTGTTATTATTCCATGGTAGACATTGGTAACTTCTAATAGATGCTACTACTAATTACACTTTACATCAAATTATTTACAACATTTCAATTAATGATAATACAATTTTAGAGGGAAATTTCAGATTTGACATATTCCCCCTCTTTAGCATCTACTCCATCCTTGGAGTATACTACCATAATCAATTTGGACTTGGGATAGGTGTAATTTAACCCATAATATCTAATCCCTAATTTATAAATGGACCGAGTTGAAGAATAAGACACAATAGTGATGAATAATTCTTATGATTTCTATATGATTGAAAAACATCATGTCTTACAATAATTGAAAAATAAAATTGAAAAGTTTTGTCTAGTGATAACCTGCATCAAGGATTATTTATTTCATTAGATGCTCCAAAAAGTGACCTTTGCACATACTATTTTTAAATTATTTAAATAGATTCCTTCATGTTTCTCACTAATTGGTCTCCTATATTTTCCATCAACTCCTACCCATTACAAGACTCTATGTGCAATTGAATATGGGTGATATTCCTTTTAATATTTATAGTATCACCATCAAGTAACTTGAAATAAGTCAAATAATTATATATATCTAAATACTTACTTGAAACTTCATTGTCTAAAACTAAAATATGTACCTCTTCTTCTTCATACTTAACGTCATTGAACCCATCTGATGTGTTAATAGGTTCAATCTCACCTTTTCTAAAAGTGCCAACATGAAAGTTAGTCCATGAATCACAATCTAATGCTTGTATTTTTCATTGATGATATTCAAACTCTTATTTGATAAATTTTATAAGTGCAACAACACATGAGGTTAGAAGTATGTCCTAACCAACACATCCACATTACCGTCCTCATCCTTGGCATTCACATCAATAATGATGGAACATTTTTATGATGTTGATTCTTTGCTACCATCATCATCAATTATAATAGGATCCTCATTGCCATTATTAATAGTTTCCTTTGTGTTTCCTAAAACCTTGTTAAATTTTTATACCATATCAACTTGTTCTAATAATTATGTTAAACATACTTCCATAATAGATACATCATCCTCATCACCTTCACCATATATTTCCACTACATTTTATTTCTACTTTCAATAATCAAATCTAGTAAATTTATTGTTGCCTCTTCTCCTTTATCTTTGGAGCTTGGAAATTATTCTCTATTTGGATAATTAGGCTTATAATATCCCTTTTATCTACATCCATAGCATACAATTTTAGAAAAAAATCTTATATGACACATATGTCTTCCTTGGGAGCGTTCATAACCTATATCTTTATATTGAAGAACTTTTATATCTAGTTGACCTATTTTCTTAATTAAATCATCATACTCACTTTATGTAATAGGAGATAAAGAAGTGTTCACTATTAACATTTGTGGTGTTTGGGCCAAATGCATTGGTGTAACTCAACCTTGGTAGTAAATTTTTTTGATACCTCCTTCATGATTCCCTCTTGTCTTCTAGTGATATCTTTTGCTTACTCAAGGTTCATTGGTTAGTTTTACTTCACCCTTTTCCTTATTTCTAGTTTCATCCCTTGGATGAAGTGTTTTCACAATAGGTTGTCCACACCATTCATTAGACCTTATCCCAATAATTTTTTAATTATTTGAGTGTTTGATTTGTTTCTTATCTCCAAAACATGTGTATGATAATCTTGCATCTTCTCATTTTCTCCTTAGGCCATAATTTTGATGTCTAGTGGGGTGAGCAATAGCAAACAGGCTCGCCTGCCCACCTATTGCCTACCTATATAGGTGTAGGTGGAGAGTGAGGTTGGAGGATTTCCATCAAGGTATGGGTATAGGTATAGGTATAGGGCCTATAATTTGGCATTCAATCCCTAATAGATATATCCAATCCCCACTCCTTGTCTGTATAAACTTTTTTTTGTGCACCAAATCCTTAAATAAAACTATCATGAGGAAAATCCCACATATTTTTAACATTTCCATTTAATGTGTTAAACCATCTAAGTGTTGAAACATCTAAAAATGTGTGAATAAATTATGCCCATTGTTCCCTTCCTATAATCCCATTACAAATACAATAGCTTTTAAATTATTAAATGAAGGAAAGAGAATTTTTCATTGGATAGGGTTGAAAATAGGAATCTTACCCATTCTCCTATATAAAATATAGTTATGCTTTGATAAATGAAAAAATGTCTTAACTTTTAATTTAATCTATTAAAACACAACCCAAGTGTTTAACATTGTTTTATTTGTGGTAAAATAACCACAACAAATTACTAAACCAATAATACAAGAGGATATGACTTTATTTTATTTTATTTTTTATCTATTTGTTTGTTTGTGTTCCTCTCTTCTTTTATTTCTCTTTTTTTTTTCTTTTTACAATAGTCGTGAATACCAAAATGACACAATAAAACCTTGAATGACCAAGGTAAAAATTGGAATGACTAGTGAAAATTGGAATGGCCATGGTAAATTTTGAATTTACCATGGTAAACACCATTCACGGTAAAATTAAAATGATTGTATTAAAAAATTAATTTACTATGATAAAACTAAAATGATAATGATGAAATCTAAAATTACTATGATAAAACTATAACTATAAGACTAGACTAACGATGGGAAACACTTATTCACTGTAATAATAATACCAAAATAATAACTATATATTGACTTGCAACTAATTTTGAAGGCTACCACTACCAAGGAATTATCTCGATAATGGAACCAAAATGTCAACCCAATTGATCACTTGAGATATACTTCATTGAGAACTCTTTATGCTATGACTGTATTAATAATGCTCATCTTATGTTTGGTGGTGTTAATTTGGAGATAACTCAATAAACACAATACACAATCAATAGGAAAAATGGTACAAATAATTTACACAATAATATAATGAAACACATAATTATATTAATGGAAATATGTTTTTTACACTCTCACCCAAATTAGATTCTATTGATTATTCCCACCTCCACATGAACTGCACTCACTAGTCTTCCAATAGCCTTTCTAAAAGAAACTTTATGTTCACACAACCCAAATAGCATCCTTAACACTCTACTTCTAAGACTCTAGGATTATCATTTTATCTCTTATTTTTCATATGTTTTATATATCCCTTATGTCCCTCTTTATATTTATCCTTTTATCTTCCTTATTATAGATATGAAATTACAAATCAAATAACTATCTCAAGGATCTAAAAAACCTGGCCGTGTGATTTCTTCACATGATATATAACACAACCCATTGGCACATGAGATCCTGGTGTACCCTTTTCCTTCCAAATTTATAGTGTTTAAATGAATATTTTATATAATCTCATGGACTTCTACCTCATCTAAAGATAAGATAATAAATCATCTCTAACCAATTAGAATACATATCTCAACTCTCATCTTTACACATAGTCTTATCACTTAGGTTGATTATATTTTGGCATCATAACCTACCACATATAATTCTTACCTGATCAGCTAATAATAGACCAAATATTCTTTAAAAATATGACATCATTTTTTTTGGAATCATTACAAATATAATATTATTTATTTGGGGCTGCCTTGACCCTAGTGACTTGCTTACCATGATAGTGATATTTTAACATTACCATGGCCATTTACGATAATTTTTTACTTTTTGTTATAGACCATTCTTTTCACATTATTCCCTAAACCAATTTTACCATTACCATGGAATATTTAATATTTGATTTATGACATTCTATGGTTTGTGTCATTACTCTTTGGTAGGCACTTATAACTGTTAATGGATACTACTATTAATTACACTTTACATAAAATTATTTACAACATCTCAAATAATAAGATTTAAATTTTGGAGGAAAAATTTTGGTGTTGAAAGGTTTTAACTTTATCCTCTATTAGGGTTTTACTTTTAAAATTGATTTCTTATTTTTGATTTCACCTTATTTACATTTAAGTAAAACTCTAACATGGTTGTAATGGATGATAATAGTTTGTATTTTGTAATCCAGGCTATGATTTCCATGGTTGTATGTTTCTTTCCTAAAATATATAATATATTTATAATTCATGCAATAAAATGGGTTAAATTCAAATGCAATAAAATTATTACACAATAATAAATTGTATACATCCTTAATAACATATAGTGCATGAATATTGAGTCTGAAATATCTAGGATTTGTGATTATAAAGCTACATCTTCCCAACCCATGATAGGTAATGTACTAGTGTTACCATCATTGGTAAGACTCAAGCCTTTATTTAACCTATTTATAGTATCATCATTCATGCACATCATATGCTTAATATGATGCATTCTATATATAATTTATAATAAAAAAATTTCCAAAACCTATCTCTAAACATCAGGTCACTTGAATATAAAATTGCACATGCCCAAAATCATAATCAGATACTATAAATTGCATCTCTAGCTCCCCAATCAAAACCTATGTGTCATAAAATATTTCATCTCCAACATGGGTCATGAAACATAAAACATATAAGAATCATTAATCCTAAAATTTTAATAAGTTAAATACTTATCCAAGAAAAACTCTTAGAAACATGCTTTGAAACAAATTGATCATCTTACCTCCCATTCATACTATGTAAATGTCTAATTATTATTGTTCTTATCATATATTCCATGTGCATTCCACCAATATTTTTCTTACTTGGAAACATATAATACAAAATATTTTTTATAGTTGTGAACTTACATTGGATACATCTAGTAAGACACCACAACACTCAAGGACACCTTTCAATATTGAGAAGCTACTCCAATTGTAGAACTGTGTTGACATTATTCACCTATCATCACAATTTTTTCTTTCCTTGATGACTTCTATTCATGTTTTCTATGCAATTTCTCTTGGTTGTGTTTCTTAACCTAGTTTGCATAAGATAGAATGGATTGTATATAAAAATATGTGTGAATACTACTTATTCATGCATAAATAACCCATATTCTTGGAAACAAACTTACCAACTATCTCATAGGCTATTAATAATCTTTTAAAGTCTCCTTACTATCTGTGCACACACCCAATTCACACTTTGACCAAAGAATACAAAACTATAGGAGTATGTTACACAAGCATGTGTGTGTGTGTGTGTGTGTGTGTGTGTGTGTGTGTGTGTGTGTGTGTGTGTGTGTGTGTGTGTGTGTGTGTGTGTGTGTGTGTGTGTGTGTGTGTGTGTGTGTGTGTGTGTGTGTGTGTGTGTGTGTGTGTGTGTGTGTGTGCATGTGCGTGCGTGCGTGCATGTGCGTATTTGATCCACTCAAGGAATGTTAAAAATTATATGTTAAACACCTGTGAATCAATATCCTTGTACTCAAAACATTGAGATCTTCATAAACTTATTAGCTTCAAATCCTTCTCATTCAAAACACACTTTCAAATTTCAATACACAGAGTTAACAGGGTTCTCCTTAGTTTCTTTCTCAATAAATATTTTTCAAAGAGTAAATATCTATATTCAAGTATCCTTCAATATTGAACAAATTAAATTGTTAATTACAAACACACACTTCAAGTTTCCTTTCCAACCAAACTTGTTTATTCATAGAATACAGTACTTTTCAAGTAATACAGTGAACAGGGGATAGGAAATTGTAACATTATTCCTACACCAAAAATATTTGAAACACTTTTAAAAATTCTTGATAACATTAAGACATCAATTAAAAACCTCATCCCAGATAAGACACATCTTGGAAGCAAATATTTATACCATATTTATTCCAAAATCATTCAAAAATATTATCTTTTCAAAGCTTATATACATTAACACAGGGCCTACATTATTTTTATTTCAAAAATAGAAAATTTACTCATTCATCTTCTTTGGATTATATTTAATTTTCCATCTGCACTCAACCCCATCTCTCTCTCTCTCTCTGTCTTGCATGACCCATACACCAGCACTATTATTAAAAATGAAACTCCAAAACTCCCATAACTAATTCTAATTTCCTATCTTGTATATTGAATAAATTAAAAAACTACCTAACTACTATTTTAACTACAAGGGTAACTCATCATGTGAGTTATGCACTCTTGACCCTTATTTAAACCTACCTAGACAAAACATGACATTGACCAATATTTACAATTGGTAGGTGATGTTCCTGCATCATATGATCATTGATGTGTGTTAGGTTGAGTTTTCTCTGGGTCTATTTATTATATCCTATCACATTGTGCGTCAGTTGTGTTAGAGGATCCTTTATTTCATGTCATGCCATTGGCATGTCATATCTTGTGTGCTTATGGGATTCTTGTTCATGAAATTGTGTGTATGTGTGTGTGTGTGTGGTTACATATATAATTTTAATTATGATTTTGGTGTCCTTGTTTATATAATTCATATTGTGTGTGATGACATGCTTTTTATCATCCATCTACAAATCTCATCACTATGAGATTAATTAAGATATCAACTAGACTAATAATTATATTCCTATTGCCTTGGATTACATGTTTCAAACATGCTTGAATGATCAAACATTTTTATCATGACATATGTTATAATGTTTGTATACATACTTTACATGATTATAATTTTATATACAACACATGGTGTACATAACTCTTTCTTTTGAGAAGTGATTCACAAGCTTCATTCCTTATATCAAAAGGGGGAAAATAATGGGCTTATCTTGGATATTCAATTCATGATATATAGATAATTCACATTTTGGAGTATATTATGTGATTCATATTGAGTATATTGAGACATATATGGGGTATTATATAGGATTTTTATGAATATTTGAGGCTATCTATTAAATTATGATAGATAAATAATAGAATTATATATCACTTTAAGGTATAGGTGGATCATATTTGGGGTAATAGTTTTGTTCATGCAAACATTTTGTGACTTTATATATTTTGGATCGATGGTGAATCATAGTAATACATAATAACTTTGGGTCTATAATACATTTGTAGTAGATGATCCTTTTAGATATGAACTTATTTTAGGATTCCATTTTTACATACAAGCCTAGTTTCAAGGTTCCAAAAAAAATTATGATGATATTCAAAGTAGGGTGGTTGAGTTTTTTTTATCTTTAAAATTTTAGCACTCATTATCCAAAATTAGTTGAGGAATTTACACTCCTCAACTCATAGGTTTCATGTTTGAATCTCCTTGTGGCATGATTACCCCATGATATTCTCCAAATTAGTTCAAAAAATGAGACTTGCTTAGTACGCCCTTACAGGTATTCATTCCTTAGATTTTCCATTTCATGTGATATAATGATATAGATTAATTTATATTGATTATCCTAAGAATAAATTAATCTATACATGTTTTTTTACACAATTCACATGGAGCAAAGGGAACATTCAGGACATACCTGTCAACTCTAAGTGTCATTATCACGAGTACCAAAATTCTTCTTTTATTATTTTAATTTAAAAAAAATCATACTATTTTAAAATGAGGACATCTATATCCACCTAAATTTTTTATTAGACACATTTGGAACATCAAATTTGACACACTTTGTAATACTTTGACATTTTTCATACACTTGACTCTTATTCACACTGTTCCTCTATCTCTCTACCAATCTATTGTCTTGGCCAACCCTATTCACTAGATACACTTGTTCAATATCAGCCTAGTCTATAAAGGAATCTTCTATAATCTCAAGAAAACATTTTCCATATCTCACATCATTGATGATTTATATTCCTAGAATAATATTGGTAATGACTGGAAAATTAAAGTTCCTACAAGTGTGTACCTCTACTAATAGTATCCAAGAATATTTAACAATTATTATAAATTTTGGTAAGTGTCCATTAGGTCAGATTAGACATGTTCATGGGTTGGTCATAGTGTGAAATAGTAAAGATTCAAATATAAATACAAATAACCCTAAGGTTATACTCATCTTGGAAAGTCCTAAAAACTTGGAAAAACCACTACCACTCTCTTGAGACATTATCACAAAGGCATACATATTTGAAACCCCTCAAAATGAGTATCCTTAGAGTCAATTATAAATACATACAAAATTCAAAGTTAAATGGTGCCAAGTGTCAAAATCTAAACATTTAAATGTAATTTAGATTGATCATGATGTTTCACACACACTCACACACACATAAATGGGAGAACTATTTATGTTTTGAGCCATCTTCAGAGTATTAGAACATAAATAATGTTCAAGACATCAATGAGTATTGGCTTGGGTTGTCCAATTGAATATCTTATACCCTTTTTCATGGCCATTTAGTGGTTGAAAATAAAACTTGGGATTAGCCAAAATGAAAAGGAAAATACAAGTCCGCACTCAAGACCAAAGGTGATTGTATACACAAGGGTAATCTATAGTTACATGAGTATAGGTTTGAGGAGTTAAAAACCAACAAAGTAGACATAGACACTACCAATAGAGCCAGGGTAGTACTGGCTAGTATATGGATCTTAGTTTACCAACAATGTCTAAACAAGTTTTTATCTACTATTTTCTAATCTAAGTAGTGATAGAGCATACACAAATAATTTTCATAATTATGGATGACTATTGTGAGAAACATGATATCAAAAACTCTAATTATGTCTCTCCCTTATTCCTTTGTCAAATTCAAATCACCTAAGTGAAATATCATCTATCTATTTTCAATTCAAATTTGTATTTTAATGTTATATTTTACATAATTTTAATATACATTAGCTTTAACTTATTTATATCATCTAAATTAAAAATAATTAAAACAATACATTATAATTAATTTGATATCCTGAGAAAGAAGCCTTTAGTTCTAGCCTTGTTGTATTTATTTTCAAACTCTAATCTTGTGGTTAAGTCATGTGTTTATCATCATCATCTGGATCCACTATTTTGAATCTCAACAAATTTTATCACTCTAAAAAATTTATTGATAACCTCTCTTGAATTAGTTACATTATAATAATATTCATAATTAGGGGAACTTCATGCATATAGTCAAGATTTTCCTTGGGTATTAAAAGTGCCAAATATTTATAGACTCTTTTGAAGGGATCCCATCTCTAGTACTCTGCCTTGTGAAATTTTATGCTTAGACCTCATTTCCTTTGATCTCTAAGACAATAAATTTATAGAATGCCTAGCCACTAAGGAAAATGGATAACTTGGGAAAAATCCTAGATTTATTTGTCTTAACACTCTCTAAATACCATATACAATTGATGACATGCCTTCATGTAAACTAAATGTTCATGCACACAAAAAAATGATAATGGGGTGCAATTGAATCCCATTAAAATATAATTAAGGTGCCTTGGATATAAAATATACATATCCATATTGACCTCAATGATTCAATCATAGGCTTATAAACTATAGGTCATTCAATACCTAAATTTTTTACTCAACCTTGGATATAAAGAAGTTGTAAATCATGATATAATAATCATAATTCATGTTCTTATGCATGACATTGCACATTGCATGAATGGGTGTTTAGGATATGGGTTACATTGATGAAACATAAATGTATTTAAAGTCAATAACAAATAGATATAATTTATGAGGACATAAAGATATTTTCTCCTTGTTCACATTTTTGAAACTATTTGACAAGGTTAAAATAAATCAACTCACCCTATTTAGATGATTTTTCATTCATTGTAATTCCATGTAACATATAAACCTAGAGTAAATTAGGACCCCTTCATCCTAACTCTATTATTTTTTATTACATGTTATTAAATAAATGCTTGGACATGTTTTTTAAGTCATCACATAAATTATTTGTAATTATCCCACACATATGGGAAATAGTGGTTGCATTTACTAAATTAGTTTAATTAGAGAGAATAGGAAAGAGAAAGACCATTTATCAAATATATTATTATTGGTAATTCCTATAAGGTTGTTGCCTCCTTGAATAGGCATGTGATAATTTTCAATAATATTATGTGATGTTTATAAAATATTGCTCTTTTCATTTTACTATAGTGCATATTTTACATTTATATTATTCACATATTTTGGTGAAATAAGGTTCTTATTGTATAGTATAAAATCTCTTTCTAGGACCATTTTTTCATAGCAACATCATGGCTTTAGTATGATATCACTTCAACCTATCCATAATTCAGTAATTAGAATGTGGTAATAGAAATAGGAGAATCTACCTATGATTGTATATGAAAGCCTAGACAAAAATCACTAGTATAAGCATAAATATGTCTAAGAGAACAAATAAAATACAAAAACATACTACTCTAACAATATGTAAAATATATCTATCTACCAAAGAAAATAAAATATAGCTATTAGGGATAGAGATACCTTAATTCGACTTATCAATCCATAAATCTCCCCCTTCACTCTAGTATCACTTTTCAAGATATTTTGTAGATGAAGGCATTAAATGGAAAGTATTGAGACATGAGTTTCCTTAATTCAAAACTTTAAAGACTAATGGGAACGTCCTTGGTTCAACTTCTTTCTATTGAGATTCAAAGACATTGAGCAAGACTAAACCTCCATAAGAATAAGATCATATCTAAAATTTTCTATAAAATACTTAGGGTATAATTTTCATGCACAAATAGAATATATGAGTGTTTTTACTATAAAATAACATATAAGAACCCTATAAATAGTATTTAAAGTCTAAAATTTACCTAGATAAAATGTCGATGGATTTGATCTAGATTGATTTAGTATAATAAATCAAAAATAACATAATACTCAGTCATAAATGCCAATATAGTAAAAATAAGAAAACAACTAAATAAATTATGATAAATTTAGTTGGAAATAATCATAGGAAAGAAATAGACTAAATTGATCAGGATCAATTTATTAAGAAATACAGGGGATGAAATAGAACTAGATGATTTAGATCTATCTAGTAGGAAAAATTCAAGATACTAAGCATAATAAAAGAAATGATTGGGAAAGAGACATAGATGAGGTTAAATAGATCTAAAGTCATGGTAGTGATGATAAATAGGGATAATGATATAATATGGATGTATATTTTAAATCACTAAGAACCAACCCTACCCCTTTCCTAATGCACTCCTTAGGATGTGTACTTCAGGAGATTGATGCACCAATAATTCTTGTAAGAGATATCATTAATAATTAATAATTATAGGTGTATACATATCCCCCACCCAAATATAGTGTAATGTTAGATGGTGCTCTGTGAAATAAACATAGAAACTCACAAGCGTAAAAGTAATTGTTTTAAAAAAATGTTGATAAGATGAGATAAATGAAAGAATATAAATGAACATATGCACCTTCACTTACCTATTTGAACATAAAAATCATGGCATAGTGTACCAAATAGGTACTTAGGTAGCTCTAGAAGGTTTAGTGCATATAATTTTTATTTATGTTTTCAATCTCAAACTACAACTAATATAGCAGGCCTGAAAATAAGAGAAAAAATGAAATTTCTAAAAAAATATTCCATTTGTACAAAAAATCCTTGTAATGTCAATATTCCAACCCTTATTTTAGTTCAAAAAATGAAATACAAAAATAAATATATATTCAAAAAATAGATTTTATAAGACAAATTTTGAAATTTTCAATTTTTTAAAATTTTACTATAAATAGGTAACAGGATAATCATTTGAGAATTTTCTATTTGAGATAACAAGAGCTCTAGGCATTCATTTTTGATGTGGAGAGAGACAATAGCTAAAGGATGGGGAGACAGACACTGTGTAGGAGGCCAATGACCTATTGCAATAGCTATTAAGGTAGGTGATGCAACTAATGCTGGGTTGGGTAGAAAGGTTATATTGAAGAAAATGGAGTGCCAAATAAAATATGTGGATGTAATTTTCCCCCACAAGCATCAATTTGTGGAAAAAAAATTGATAGATAATGGGTAAGAGGAAAAAAAATCTTTATCAAAGTTTTAGGTAATTTTTAGAGTACAATAAAAAATCATTGTTGTAAAGATAACTAAATCGGCCATGTTGAATTAGTTATACAGTGAAAATTGTGAAATTGACCAATCTAGTTTTAAATTGAAAAGATGGTCAATTTAGCAGTAAATAATATGGTCAATCTAGCATAAAAGTATAATGTCATGGCTGATTTAGTATAAATCAGAAATAAGGATGACTTTATAGGAACTAGCATGGCCGATATAGATGATAATGTGTTATCTTGGTCGATTTAGTATAAAATCAACAATATGGTTGTTTTAGTAGGAACTAATATGGCTGATCTTGTACAAAAATATGATGGCATTGTTGAATTATTATAAAATTGCAAAGATAGTCATTTAAGTTGAACTAACATGGATGATATAGTTGAAAAATGCAATGTCATTACAGAATTACTATTAAATCAAAAACATGGCTGATTTAGTAGAACTAACATGACCAATCTAGTTGGAAAATGTGATGTCATGGTTGATTAGTATATAATAAAAAATATATCTGATTTGATAGAGCTAACATGAAAAATCTACTTGTTTTACTAATTTTTTGAAATTTTACAATTTTATTTTATTTTAGTTGATTTTTGCTTTACTTTTGTCTTACATAAGACTAATTTGGATTTATTGATTAAAATTTTATAAATATAAATGCAACCATGATTTTTGTGGTTATT